>OY720443.1:34579841-34825985 GCA_963082915.1 Dolichopus griseipennis
TCCTTAGCTTGAATTTAAGTACCCATATTTATGGAAAGTACCCATTTTATCGTGTCATATCTTAACTTTTATGTGACACCCCCAACCTTTCCTTCCTTTTACCAAAGTAACTTTTTATTCTTCTGGACCCCTTCTATCACCTTGAGATCTATGCAGCCGTCCTAAGAAAGAAAGTCGTTTCTATATTTTCTTGGTTTTAGGTAATTTAACTTAACTTTTAGTGTTTAAATATTCGCGCATTGCTACGTTGAACAATTTTTGAATTTTTGAAAAACAAATATTTTAATTAAAGAAAAACTATTTTTTGAACTTACTGGAGATAAGATGGTATTAGCGTACATACAACTTTTTTGCTCAGCAATACTAGATTCATTAAGTTATTAAAGCTTAGACATAGATGTGACTTAAAGGTAGTTGCGACATATTAGTTATTAGTTTTAAATGAATTTGCAACGAAATATGTGATATTTTTTCTTAGTACAAAGTTGTGAGACATTTATCAGATGTCAAATATTTCATTATCCCGCAAAATTCGCTTTTGGCGCTTACGTTTTTTTTCCTTAGCACGGCAGTATGGACCACTGAGCTCTGGACACACTGTACATAAATTAGCTAAATTACTGAACATAGCTTCATTTTAATTAAAAGTGTTTTTAATTCAAATAAATTTCTAAGATTTTCATTTAAAACTAAAAGGTAAGTATTATAAAACACTTTCACATAAATTGAAAAATTGTATTCAGATAGACATGGAGTAAAATTCGTAGATATGTATTAAGAAAATAACAATTTATATAAATTAAAATGCGTACAACTAAAATTTAGTTAATATTTACTTTTTTTTTGGAATTTCTCTATTTCGTTTTTTTTTCAGTTGTCATTTTTACCGAGACATGTCAAATGAAAATGTCAACTTTAATTTGTGTAGTAAAATGTCAAAAATGGAAATTCCACGTGAAGATTATATTATCATAGATCGTACCTTAAAACCAAAATTAAAAATTCTTAAAAATTTATTAAAAACAATTTTAATTTATTCTAATTCTAAAAATATTTTATTATTATGTAAAAATATTTAACAGAATTATATTTTTATTTACATAAATATTAAATATGAATTATTCTTTTATTTTTCATTTTCATTTTTACTAAAAGTAGAAAAAAATTAAAAAAATTTTATTTTAAAATATAATCAATTTCAAAGTCAATAATAATTTAAAAAATAAAATTGAAATAGGCAGATTTCTAACTAAAAAAATTTTTGAAAAAAATCAATTTGAGTGTTGGAGTATTTTGAAATGTTAGAAAAAAAAGGTATTAAAACAATTCTTCATATTTAGGAAAACTATGTAAAAAAGTTTAAGAATTTTTTTCATAAATAAGAACAAAAACAACAAAAAAAAAAAAATTTAATTCTTAAAAAATTTTCTAGGAATAAAATTAAAATTGAATTGAAAAAAAAAAAGACTACCTATCAATAATTTTTACGACCTGTCTTACCTTAAAAAATTATCCTTTTTTTTTTGGAAATAACCTACACAGGATATTCAAATTTTTATAAAATTTTTTGTTTTTTTTTGTTTTATTTTTTAGGTTTACTAATGGTGAATCTATAATCCCATCTCTTTTTAAGTATATAAGACATATTTTCATCTGTCAATTTGAAAAGAAAAATAAGATAAACTGGGAAAAATTCTAAATGAAAAACATAAGAATGAAAATAAAAATAGAAAAACTATAAAAAACTTTTAGGAAAATACATAAGAATTTACTTAAAAGGTTTTGTTCAAATCAGATATGCATTATATTTTTATCATAAGCCCTAAAGCCATACACAGAACAAAGTTTATATATATTATTTAATATTTATGTATATATATATATATATTATAATTATATTTTATTCACAAATAGTTGTACATATAAACATATATATACTTATATAGAAACTTTCAATAAATATTTACAAATCTTTAAATTTAAAAAAAAAAAGGGTTAAAATTAAGTTTAAAAAAGAAATAGATTTGAGGTAGGCTTTGAAGAATTAGCATTACTTAAAACATAGGGTATTACTTGTATTATCTTTTCTAAAGTAAAAAAGTAATCCGTAATCTGCCATCATCAGATATTTTTAAATAGGAAAATTTTTAACTTCCGTATGCTTATAAAATAATAATTTGAAAAATTTTGAAAGTGTTCAAGTTTAAAAATAAATACAATAGTATTGGTTAGAAAATATTTATATGGGATAAGTTAATATTGAGTTATTAAGATCATTACTGCTGTTCCTAAATCATAAACAACATTATCCTGGCAACATATAATGTAGTTTTACAATATTGTATTGAAAATTCTGATCCGAGTTTTCTACATATGTTAACTAACAATTTTAATGTTTCTTTATTATCTGTGAAGAGCCCAAATTTTGATTCCTGATACCAACTGGTCTATTAATCGTATGTATATTCTGATTAGACATCTGTATATGAATTACAGAAGATCAAAATTAAACTTTAGCATAATTTTGTTCAACGGAAGGAGCTAATTAAAATTTAATTTCAAGGCCATGACCCAATTGTAGATTTTGCTTCGTTAACTTCCTTTCCATAGTAAAAGTAATTGCACAAAGCAAAGTACCTAAGCGAAGTCCGAGCTGCAACCTTGTGAAGTTACTTTGAAATTTTGTCAAAGTATATATTTTGCATTAAAATTTTGTAAACAAAAGTACAAAAATACACAAAAAAAAATGTAAGTTTTAAATATGTTAATGTTGAATAAAATTAAACGTCAGGACTGTCAAAGTCAACCACACCCGGATTTGAAATGAAATTTAGCCTATTCGTTACTTTGCTTCCGTTGAATACTTTGAATACTTTGTGCATTTAGTCAAAGGCAATAGTAAATAAATTTTTTCATTTCAGCTGTCAAAGTTTTGAAAGGAAGTAAATGAAGCAAAGCATGTATTATTTGAATCTAGGCCTAAAGTTTAAAAATTTGTAATAAAAATGTTTAATTCATAAAATTGCTATATTTAATTTAGTGTTGTTTTAAGTTTTTTAGAACCTTCAAGAAAATATTTTCCAAATTTATCTTGATTACTCTTTAGGCTGAACGTACCTATAAATATACTCATTATTATCTAAATTTGTTGTATTAACAAAATAGTAGTTTCTTCTTGAATTAATCACTAACTAATAGAGTGTTTTGATTTAGTATTACAAATAGTTATAATGTACTTCGAGAGTTCTTAGAAAAACTGTAACTTTATATATGAAAATATACCATCAATCCTAAAAATATGCAATTTTTTTTTTTTTTTAAATGAATTCCTTTCCGGTGTTAATAAACCTAAGGGATAATCCGTCCAGTACTAACATATGCCTGTCCAATATGGTATAATGTTAATGCTTCTGTGATGGAAAAATTAAGAATATTCGAACGCAAGTGTTTAAGAGCTTGTACAAATTACAATAGAAAACCTAACACTAATATGCACTATTATTCAAATAAATTTATATATGATAAGGCGAACATAGTTAGAATCGACAATTTTATCATTCGTCTCATACGTAACCATATTCAAAGGAGTAGTGAATCATGCGAGAACTCATTAATCTGCCATCCATGGTACGAAAATTTTGAGTACATTAAAAACTGCCTAGCTACAGGTTTTTTGCCTCCAGAAGGATTCGTGTTTTTGGACAAACATAATTACATCGAAAATAATCAAAATATTCCGATTTTATACCACTATAAAAGAAACGCAAAAATAAAACAAATACCTTTAAATTTAAATATATTAAATATTAATGACAATGAGTTGTTTAAATATGATAAGTATATTCCTGCAAAAAATAAATTAGAAATTAAAAAACCATACTTTTGGAAAAATTTAGATGTAACGTAGGTTATTGTAGGTTTAGGTATAGGTATAAGTATTAGGTTAGTTTAGTTTTAAGATTTTATAAAACATATAAATAAAAAAATTGGTTTTTTAGTTAAAAAATTTTTTCCAATAAATTCAATTATATTAATATTAAATTAAAACTAAAATTATATTATGTTGAAATCAAAATATCAATATTAAAACATCAAAAGAGATATGTATTAATATAGTTCTAAATAAATTGTGAGAGCTGACATATTGGTCAACCATGTACAAATTACATTTTAGCATATAAGAATTCTTTTTAAGTTTAAGTTTTTGTTTTTGAATTGTAAAAAATAACATAATGAATAGAAAAATAAAACACTAAAAAAAAAAAAAAAAAACCTAAGGGATATGCAATTTTTAAAGGAATATTTTTCAGATATTTTTAAAGATTTCTGAAAAAAAAATAATCTATTATTTAGAATCTTTAAAACGTAGATCCATTTTTTTTTCGAAACAATACAAGAGACAAAAAGCCATTGCAGATAACAAAAGAATGATATTATCACGAGACTTTTGATCGACAACTTTGTTATTCTTTTATTCTGAATAGATAAACTCTGATGTCTCCTAATACAATCACTTTTATTGTGTTGTTATTCTTTTCTATAATTTTTATTTTATTTCCATCTCTATTGTGTATTTCATTTTATTTTTATTATTATGTTTTTTTGTTAGGCATATTGACAATTATTTTCCACCTGGGCAACAAAATCTGATGTTCTTTAATTTTTCTTTTTTTTTTTGTATATTTATATAAAGATAAGATTTCTTATATAAATGTATCTGGTATCAAAATGTATCTGTAAAAATTTATCTGACAGGTTAAAAAAAAAAGTCCGAAAAAATAAGTTTCAAAGAACAATGAAAATTCAGAGAATAAAAAAAAATAACGGAATGATTTCCAGGAAGACAACAACAAAAAAAAAAGTTGTTAGTGTGGTTGCTGTTTTTTTTGTTTTTTTGGGAAATTCTTTATAAAGGGATAACTTCATCCTCTAGGTTTTTTTTTTAAAAAAAATTGCTATGGTAATAAGGTCCGACATTTAATATTGGCAAATTACAAGAGATATCTATATATACATATCTTTATTTCATATACCTACCTATTACCTAAGTATATGTATATCATCTGGATTTTAAAGTTTGTGTGAAAGAAATGAGAGTACATAGGAAGTAAAAGAAAAGTATAGCAAATACAAAGTTTATTGCAGTAGAATAGAGGGATTTTAAAAATAAATACAACAAGGGAATGATAGTTCACCGGAAAATTTTTTTTTTGGAAAATATAAGACAGGTAAAAAAAATTTTCTAATATTAGTTTAGAAAGTTTTTCTTTTACCAAAATCTTTTCAATAAAAAACTTAAGTAATATTATATTTTTATATTCTTACTGTTATATAAAAAATCGTTTAGTTTAAGGTACAATACAAGCATTCTTTTGTATATATAAACAATTATTTAAAAAATAGGATTAAGTTTGGGCTCATGAAATTTATATTTTGTTTTAAAGAAATAAAATTTAAAATAAGTACAGAGTGTAGATTTAAAATAAAATTTACTAAAATAATATCTAAAAGATATATTTAAACTTATAATTTATATGGTAGGAAGGATGTCTGCTGAATTAAGTGAGCGGAAGTGGTGAAATTAATTGCGAAATAAGTTTACGAATTTAATTTTTTTAAATTTTAACAAGTGCCGGGCGAGTCACCTAGTAGTTTTTTTTTAAACTCCAAACAATAAATAAAAATCTTACTTTGTAAGGTAGTTGCTATGTAAAAAAGAAGCGCACCTTAGAATCGCCAACTTTTAGCGCACTGCAGCACAGCATTTGTTCACCGATATTTAATTGTATATGTATGCGATTTTACCGTATAGAAGACTGACAAAGATCGTTCAACTACTATCCGAGGCCTTAGTATTAGATATATAATGACAGCATTAATGCACGATAAAATTAAAATTTTGTAAATAATATGGCAACACTACCATTTGCGTCCACTTTAGTATCTTAATATGTTTGCGTCACACTTTAATATGTTAAAACCAATGTTAATTAATTATAATATGTAATATTATGTAGATATATTACACAATTACCTTAATTTTTTGTAATTTTAGTTATTTTAGCTTTATTATTAGGGTAAGCAATATATTTAAAAACTCAACTTAGGATTCTTAATTTTGATCTGAGATAACTAATAACTTAAATTATAGCAGCTGAAGATATTCCTAATTATTTTAAAGAATTCTGAAGATTTCAATTGAGTTTCACATTTTATTCTCTTAATTATATGTGAGCTATATCGTCAATTAGAATTTAGGTATGTTTTTGAGTTAAATCTGTCATAATTTATTAAAAACAGCTCCTATGATTTTCTGTACCTACTTTAAAATTTTAAAATGAAACACTCTACCTTAACTTTAGGCGATACGATTTAGAACTCCATATAATGTTCTTAATAAAAGTCATAATACATTATAGTTTAGAGAATATGTTATTTGTTTGCATACCTACTCGTACATACGAGTATATTTTCGTATAAATATATTATATTTATAAATATGTATGTAAACTATATTAGGTATTTATTATCTTTTTATTATATATTTTAATATTTATGTATATTTAAAACTCATAAAAAAACAAAAACATAAAAAAAAGGATCACATACGTATTACTTTAAACTCTGCGTTTTGAGTACAAAAAAATTCTTAGGAAATAAATTTGATTTCATGGATTGCAATTTTAATTTGAAATTTTATTTTTTTAAAAGAACGAAAAGAGGGGGTAATCATTTTAAATAAATATTTAAATATCTTACTGAGCATAAGATAAAAAATATAAGGAATATAGTAAGATATTTAAAGGAATGTCATACTGAATTGAACGTAGGTGGTACTAACTGCTTAACATAATAACTTCACTTGATTCTTATTCTAGAGACTGCATATCTTGGTTTTTATTTAAAAGCATTTATTAGATATTTAAATAAATATTTTAGTCTTTCTCTTTAATCTCTAATAGAAACTTAGTTTGCACAAACTTGTTCTCTATTAATTAGTGGTGATATTATTTATTCTGAAAGTATTTCTAATTTTTATTTAAGTAAAACACTTTCACTTAAAGTTTAAATATCTTCACTAAAACTAAAAAAGGTTTAAACATTAAAATATAATACTTAAAACACTTGTTATACGTGAGGCATTATTTATTTAAAATTAGAGTAATTTACTAATAATCATGTGCACCTAAATATATGCAATTCAGATTTTTTAGTCATTTTATAATGGTGCAAAAATTTAAACTTTTTTCTAAAATAAAATCAGTTTGACTGATCGACTTCAAATTTTGCATATGTGTAGGTTTTTGAGTCTATAAACAGACTTGGAATTTTTTAACCCATATTGGCAAGGCGATAGAATAACTGTTTTAAAAAAATTACTTTCATATATTTCATGAATTAACAATATTACACTACAAGTGATAGTATTTTCTAATAACTTAAATTACATAATAAATATTTTTAAAACTTTTTGTACCATTTTAAATATTAACATTGTAAAATATCCTACAAATATAAACTTTTATCAGTTAAATTTTTTAAGGATTAAAATGAAAAAATTACTTTTTTTACACATTCATTAAAATAATTATCAGTTTTATCGTTGTCATATTCCAGTTATACACGTGTTTATTCATTTATTACGATTTTTATATCATACAATTAAAAATTTTATAAAAACTGGATTTAAATTTATCCTTCAGATACATTTTTTCACCCATATCATTTTTAGTATTTATAACATGTGTACATACAACAAAACAACAACAAATACAACATCAAAGTATATTTAGTTGTAAAAAGTTTTCAATTTAAAAATTTATCCTGTTTTTTATTCCTGTAAATATTTATTAAAATATTTAACAAAAAAGATAGTTTTTTAACTGTGTGTTAATAAGGGGGTTTCTTAAATGAATGTACAAAAAAAAATCCTGATGTATAATATTATGTAATCCATTTATTATATAAGTTTGGTATTTAGTTTTTGGTCAAAAAATATGTGGGTGAATTAAAAAGTGTGTTTAGTATTCTATAGAAATTTCTATTGTATAAATTGGGTTTAAATAGACACTTTAACTTTTAAAAGCAATTTGAACTTATTTAAAATTGATAATTAAATAAAGTGCTTTAATTAAAGGTTTTTAAATTTTATAAAAAAAGGGTTTAAATAATATTTTTTTTTTTTGGAACTGTGTTGAAAAATACCTCGGTTAACGTTGTTATTTAAAAGGGGTTAATTTTGTTACGTCTTAAAAGTTTATTTACTATGAATACTTGACCCAAACCCTAAAACTGTCTTTACGTCTATTGAGTGACTCTGTTTAATAAATTATACTTTATCAAGAGGAGGCTGCTAAGATGTGAAACGGGACCGACCCATAATCTCAGTTTAGTAATTCTTTTTTTTAACATTATGTTTTAAGAATATTTTGTTTTTAGAAAATCTTAATTTTTTTTAAAAATCTCGTATTAGAAAATCGCGTTTTTAGAAAATGTCGTAAATTGAAAATTGAAAAATCTTTCTTTTGTAAAAAATATTGTTTTTAAGATTTAAAAGTTGTATGAAAAATCAGAATAATTGGCCTGTTCCGGAATATAAAAAAATAGAGTTTTTGAAACAAGATTTTGTAAAAGCGGGATTAAGTACTAAACCGAAATTTTAAATCAAACCATATGAAACACATGATTTTATCTTCTATTGCACTTTCTGTAAAAAATATTCAATTCTATAACTTGTAAAAATTTTAGATTGTTTTTATAGTTCATTTCCGATCTACGTCTTGAATACCCGTGCCGTTCCATTTAGACCTTTGAATGTGCAAGGGAAATCTTTCCCTCCGTGTTTAGTTACTCCAGTTTAAAAGAACAACATTTTTATTTAATTCAAGTTTAGAGCCTTTTTTATATTTTAAGTTTTCTAAAAATTTATTTTTTTACGAACGAGTGATTTTTTAGAAAAAGTTTCAAATATTTTGGTTTTCAGAAATGTGTCCATATAGACGAGTGACAACGGCAGACAATGTCTGAGGTCATAAATTCCAACTAGGTTTCATCAAATTAGTTCATGACAAGGGGTTAACAAGGGGATGAACCATTTAAATTGAAATTATATGAGCTGAACTATCTAATCTATTTAAATTTTTTTTTAAACATAGATAAACAGGAAATATAATAAATGTAATTCAAGGGAAGTCTTTCTTAGGATTTAGTTACTATTGCGCAAAGAAAAACCTTTTTATTAAATTCAAGTTTAAAGCTGGTTCGACATATATTCGACATAACATACATACAAATTCTATATGCACAAATGAATAAAAGTAAAAAACATGCTTTCTAATTTATAAGTTCTGATAAGATTTGAAGAGATAGGTACATACTAACTAAAACTTATTAAACTTATTATCCGGAATACCGGAATACCGGGGTTGAAGATTGCCCCTTTCATTTTTACCATACCATTTTAATTTTTACACTAAATTATAATTTATACTAAATTATTATTTTATTTAATAAAATTAATTAAAAAGATTTTTCCAATTTTATTTAATTAATATTAATCAAAATTTAATTAAATAAAATTTTAAAATTTTCTAAAAAATATTTCAAAAATGTTACTTGGAATCTTTTTGATCTAATTAATAATATTCTATAATTAAATTTGTTTTCTTAATTAATTACACTTTTTTTTTGACAGTCACAGCATATTTTTATGAAATATTTCAAATTAATTATGAAAATTATATTTTTATAATATTTGATAATTTTTTAAAGTTTCTAATCACTTTTTTATAAAAAAATAAATTTAAACTTTTATCAAATTTTTTTATTAAAAAAAAATGTATTTTAACTTTTGAACTAAAAATTTAAAATTAAATGAGAAACATTTTATTAAAATTCTTTTTAAAAACGTTATTAACATCCACTACAAGCAAAATCAAACCACACCCATATTAAAAATGTCCTTGAAAAATTTTTGAAAACAAAAATTTCAAAAAAAAATAAAATGGCTTTAAATTTTTTTGGGATTTCCCAGTTGACAAGTAGGAAATTTTCCTTTTAAAAAAAAAAAATGGAAAACAAATAAAATATTCAATATTAGGTGTAATTGATTGTATAACTTTAAATAATAGATTGTTATATATGTATTTGAGTTCAGAAGTATTTTAACTCACATACTGATGAAATAAGATTTGTGCAGGATAAGAATTTAAAATAAAGAGAAGGAGGTTTATTTCAGAGTTTAATTTTATTTTGTTTAAAAGTACTAAAGTTTATATTTGTTAAATATTCAATAAATTATTAAAAATGTTTTTAAGGAACTTGATTATATAAATATAAACAAATAATTTTAATTGAATAATATAACTCACGGATATAGAAATACCATATAACTTAAATACAAAATTATTACAATATAAAATAAAATAGTATTTGAATTCTAACATAATCATTGTTTGGCGTCCCATGCCCCAACTTGGGTGCTAGGACCCAGTAAAAAAAGTAGAATTGTATCTATTAAGACGTTTCTACATATTATAAAGCCTAGTGTACTATCTCATGTTTAAATGGTATGTGTACTTCATTAAGATTAGTTCTAATAACACGAATATAACATATTCCTATAGTACAGACAGCCTTATTAGACTAACAACTGAACAGTTAGCACTAAAAAAAAATGATTAAAAAGAGTTCTTTTAGATTGAAATGCAGAACTTTAGTATTTTACTTTTTAACGATTATTTTTAACATTAAAAGAATGAAAATTGTTGATTTTAACAACTCCACCACCTCTTTCCGAACGATAAGGTCCGCTAATTTTAGTACTTCAGATAGCTATTTTTCAGGTAAAAGAACTTTTTTTTTTGATTTTGACGCTCTCCAATGTTTTTTCTTTATACTGTTTGAAATATTAATGAAAGACAAGGACCAGTTGAAATTAGTCACCAAGTTTTCATTTAGCCCTCAGTCACGCGACCCGGATGAAAAAAAAATTCAAACTTATTTAATGGTTTTCATATAAGGGCAAACTTTATAGACGATCCACATGTGCACACTATGTCTTAGGCCTTACTTGTATACTAAATATAAGCTCATAATAAACTTTATACACCAAACTGATTTGATCTAACAATCAGTTCTCTCATTTGTTAGCTGCATATTAGATGGAAATTGTAGTAGCTCTTTATTTTATCTGTTTCCATTTTTTTCATAAATTTAGATGAGTAACAAGAATATCAAACGTAACATCGCTTTCCAATATATGTTAGTAATTTATAAAGGGACTAACGCTTTTTAGTATATTTCGGTTTAATTAAACTTTTCTGTAAAATATTGACATTGAAAATCTCATAAAACTAAAAAAAAAATTTTTAATCTCAAACTTATAATCATATTTTGATCCATGTAAAATTTTTTGCGAAAAAATATGTATATGTATATATATGTATATTTATTTATTTTTTTTCCAATAATAATCCAGTAAAACTTACATTTAATCGGACAAATTATAGGATAAAACTTTAGATACATTTTTATTATGAAATGTTTCCAGTTTCGATGCTACTCTCGCTGTCTGCCTATACCTTTTAATAATTACTTATAGCTAGTACAAATATCTGACTAATAGGAACGTATTATATAATTACGAAACCCTGTATTTTTAAAAACTCGTACAAGCTTATTATCTTATGTTAAAAATTTTTTTTATTAGAATAATATTAATAAGGAACTTTAAAGTCTACGCTAAAATTAAATTTTGAGTCCACTTATGTCTTGAGCTCGATGGGTGAATTTGGTTCAAATAGTGAATGAACTTGATTTTGAGATGCATAATAATTTTGTTTGGGTGATGATTTGGGTTTGTAAAGTTAGTCGGCTTATTGAATATACCTACAGGGGTTTACATTAAAAAAATAATTGAGACTCAATTGAAAGATACGTTTCAAATCCCATTCAAATTACACAAAATTTTTAGTACCTAAAATATTTAAAACCAAAATGAACCCTAATCAATATATTAAGATTTAGGACAGCTAGATAGCTAGATAGTTGTTTCATTTGTGGAATTAAAATTTTCATTTTTCAGGTTTTTTTTCTGAAATTATTATTAGCCAGAACAGATACGGTCTAGAATTAAATTTTGGGTTTGAAACTTGTGTTGGTCTTCTTAATAAATCATTTAGTCGATGATATAAAATAAGTAATACTCTTGTATCAGACATTAGCGACTCCGAAACATATTTCAGTATCTCTCTTAATCTCTTACAATAGATATACAGTGGATTTCAGTGGAGGAATATTAAAATTAATTTTTCACGAAACTGAAACTTAGTAAAATACTCAACAAGGAGTTAAAACAGGAGACAAAATTAGTAAAAGCACTACTCACAAAAGATTTTAACCATTATAAACGAATAATTAGTTTCAAATTTAAAACAATTTTAAAAATCTATTTCAAATTATTGTCTCATCTACAAATATATAAATATATATACATATAACAAAATATAAAACACATTAAAAAAACAGTTATATAACCAGAATCCAGGATATCTGTACATAACATTATAAATCATTATTTTGTCAAGGATAAAAAAGTTACAAAAAAAAAAAAAAAATAACGCAAAATATTAAACGAACGACAACAACTGTTTTATGATTTGTTGTTTTTTATTTATTTTTTTTTTAGTAGAGGTCCTTCTTGTCGATAAAATATACATTTTTTTTTCATGACATTTTTTACATATTTTTTTTTTTTGTATAAGTGTGTGTGTGATTTAAAGTTATACGTCCATGAAAGGCTCCTATATATTTTAGTCATAAATATATATTATATACATAGAATATATATCAGTTTGCGTGCGTAAGAACGTCAGAATTTATTGAATATAATTTTTTTTTTTGCTCATACTTTTTTTTTTGTACCGTTATTTTTACGCAACAGATTTCAATATATCCTGTCACTACTACTACTTCTACTAAAAGAAGTGTTAAATTAAAAAAGTGTGAGAAAAAAAAAACAGTTATTTCATTCCATTTTTTTTTTTTTCAATTTTCTTATTGTTTAGCATATGAGGTCCTTGAATGTCAAGGATAAGACATAAACAGAGATTTAGGTGATTATATAGATTCCTTATATATTTATATTTTTTATTTTTGGTGGTTGCTTTTGATGATTGTGTGGTGGTAATGGTGGTGGTGATGGCTCTTTTTTTTTTGTGGTTGGTAAGAACTTTAAAACTTTTCAGCTTAAATTTGATGATATTTTATTAATTTAAAACGAATGACAGATAGGTACTGCAGGAGGATTGGAGGAAATTTTAGAAATTATGCGAGAACAGGTAAAATGTTATTTGAACTTATAAAAAAAAGATTTTAACCTTGGTTTTTGTAAGTTGAGTAGAGAAAATAAAAAATGATGAATATTTATATATATATATAGATGAAAACACTTTTATTTAAGGAGGCGAATTTATGACAAATACATGAATTTACGTCAGACAGTAAAATTTTCATGAATATTCTATTAGATATAGATTTTTTTTAATTATTGATGATTGATTTTATATACTTTTATATTAACTTGTTATTTTTCAAAAGTAGGATGAATTTGTATAGAATGATAAAAAAATTGGAAGATACTCTATTACTTTTATGGAATTGATAAAAGTTCTGTATTTCGTAAATAGTTTTATAATGATTAAAAAGGGAAATTGAAAATTGTACTTTTGAGTAGTTTTTGAGTGATACTTTAAAAATTGGACTTAATAAAGCTGGTACATGTGTACAACAACTGTTTAGTAATTTGAATCCTTTGTAGTTGTACTTTTTTTTCCAAAATTTTTTTTTTTATTTAATTTTTGCTTAGTCCTGTTCAGTATAAATATAGGAAAGTCTGTTAGTCAGTATTTACGCTAGACTTTAGTTTCAATATTCGTTATATTCACTAAACTGTTGATTCCTCGGCTGTAGCTATTTTATAAGATTATGAGTACATCTATTATCTTGCACAATAGTAATGTATATTTTTCATATTACGATATTAATCATAACATATTATATTAATTATTAGTAGTATATTATACAATTTTACGACATATTTTTTATTAGATATAACCGAATCGTGGTTTTAACCTAAGATCACTTGAAAAGTAGGTTAGCTCAGGTCACTTGAAAACTTGGTAAGCTTCAGCATTGGTTAGACTTCACAAAATAAATTCAACATCATTTTTCTATTCATGAAAATTAAGTGGTAGTTTGTTTTTTGGGAAACAGTTTCTTAAAAAAATTTTTAAAAGTTAGTGGGGCTATAGGCTATACTGACTCATGTTTATCATATGTTTGAATTGATTTTTTAAGTTTTTATTTTAAAATGTTTAATTAATTTGCATTCAAATATGATTGCGTTATTCGAATATAATTCAATTAATTTAAATAATATTAAAAAATTAATAATTTTACCAATCTAAACTTATAATTTGTACACGTTTTTAATTTTTAATGAATAAAATATGTACAAAATAAATACTCAAAGTCAAATAACCTTTTAAAATAATTTAATTATTTTTTACTCTTTCTAAAAATTTTTTAAATTAATTCACATCTGATATTATTCATTAGCTAGTCTTTTAAAATAATTTTTAAATAAATTTCAAATATATATTTTTTAAATTTTAATTAAACAAATCATTTTAAAGTATGTCCATTTAAAAATATTACATTTTTAAATAAAATTTACAGTTTTAATTTATATTAAAATTTAATTTTTTTTTGTAGTTTTCAATGCATTTTCCCATAAATAAAATAAATTCTTAAATATTTTTCATTTATTTTAAGCAAAAACATTTAATAACCACTCAAAAATGCAATAAATTTATTTCTAACAAAACTATATATAATTCTAACAATTGGAATAATTTTAAACTCAAAAGTTTTTTACCTGCAATTTATAATTACAAAAAAAAAAAAACCGGAATAAAACAATTGTTTATAAATTTTTCAGATTATTTTCACCTTTAAATAAAGCTTTTTTTAGAACAATGAGCAAAAAAAGAACACAATTCCATTTTTTAAAATGTCCTTGAAATAGTTTAACAACTTTGTAATATATTTTCTAATTTTATTTTGTTTCTCTGCTTATTTATTTTTCAGAAAAAATATTTCATAGGTAAAAATTCCTAAAAAAACTGTTTTTGAATGGTACAAATAGTTTTTAAAAGGAATTTATAATAAATTATCACTATTTTATTTTATTTAAAACCCAAGTACATGAAAATACATTTCGTTAAAAAAATTGCATACTTTTAGGTTATACTTTTCTTTTTATTTCATTTATTTGTATGGAAATTGCGGATTTTTTTGGAAACTTTGTATAAAAAAAGCATATCGCGGCTTGATTTCGAGTATACGGATGTGAAAAGATTATTCGAAATCGGATTTGAGAAATATGGGATTCTAGGATTATTGGGATGAGGGAAATTGAAGGGGATAAAGATAGGAATTGAAAAATATATATTATTCATTCGAATGTATATTTAAAAATACCTATGTATTCATCGCATTATATTATCTTTAGATATTGTATTTAATTGTTTTCGTAGGCTTAGGGAGTTTTTGGGTATATTCTGGATTTATTTTTTTTCAATTAAACTTTAGTAAAATAATTTTAAACACAAACCAACAATTAGCTTTATTATTAAAACAGCATATTTTCAATTGTTTGAATAAATTTATTTTGTTAAATATAAATACGAATTGACAACATTTATATGGATAGAAAGCTTTAAAATAAATCTAGTACAACCTAAATAACTATTACAATTTTTTAATTTAAATAAAATTTAAAAATTAACTTAGTGCGAAAAATTACAGGAAAGACTTTAAAAACAAAATGATTTAAACTTAATCATATATTAAATACATGTATTTGGGATTTTTGTCGGAAAAATGGGGGGTGGGGGTGGGGGGTGCAGGGCTAATAATTGTTTTTAACTTCTAATTTAATATTTGTTTTCTGAGCAACTTTTGATTTGGGTTCACGCCTATAAAGGAATATAATGCCGTTATTTGAGTCTTCTTTTTTACGATTGCATTTATCAGATTTCCTTTTGAAATACGATATAATATTTGAAAAAATTGAACATTTTCCTTTAGGATTATTTCCTTTAAGATTTTGATTCATATCCATCAATGTGTATACATTTGAACATCTCATCTTTGAACATTTATAAATTTTCTTAAATTAATTTGTTTCATATTACGTCATTTACTATTTAAATACAATAACAACTTTTACTAAAATTTTGTTTTTAATTAAATTTGATAATTTCGTCCTTTTTAATTTACATTGAAATATTGATTAATACATTTAATATGAATTTAAAACTTAAAATATTTTTTATTTAACTTATTAATTTTAATAATATTTATTTATTTTGGTAATTTTTTTTTTTTTTTTAAATTAAAATATAATATTTTTGTTTTTATTTTAATAAAAAGTTTGATAATTTTTGATCTAAAATTTGACAAAAGTTTATTTTGGATAAAAATTTACAAAAAAAAAAACTTGGCATTTCAAATTTCAAAATTGAATATTTCAAAATTATATAGAGATAGGAATTGAAAATTTTATTGAACGAAATGTTTAAAATTTTTTAGCCTAAAACGAATCACTTGTTAGTAAAATTGAAATGATGACTGACGATTCTGACTATTAAAAATTCTTTTAATTAAATTGAGATTGAAAAATTAGAGAATCTCTAAAAAGGGAGTACTTAAAAATTCTTTAAATAGCAAAAGAAGGATCAAGCAAAAAACTGTGATTTATAAATCTGCACAATATTGAAGTAAAATAGTTAAAATAATCAAAAATTAATTGGAAAATTATAAAAGTTGCATTAATAGACAAATAAGTTTCTAAAATTTTATAAAAAATGTAAAGCCTGAGCCAATTTCTATGAAAGGCGTACACGCGTCATTTGGGAATTTTGGTGGCAATTTCAAGAGCGTTCAAAATTTTCAAAAAAAGACATTGACAAAAAAATCAAATAAAACAAAAATGACACATTTTTCATTGAAATCCATTTTTTATTTTATAAATCACAAATCTGACAATCTACGTCGTTTAATGGCAAAAAAAATGGAACTAATTTAAAATTTTCACTGTGAATAGGGCGTTCAGATTCTTAAAACTCATACATTTTTGTAAGCTTTAATTCTTTTTGGCATTTGCAGCGTTTGAAAGTCGTCGACATTGTCTTTGCGGCTAAACAAATTAGCTAGAAATACTTCATTTTGTGTATCAGAGACTGGCCCACGAAAATCGCCACTTATTTAACTATTATTTTTAAAAAAGGGAATGTCAATTCGCCATAAAATATTTTGATACTTATTTTGAAGAAGCAAAGCGGCAGCACATTTCGTTTTTTGACTGCAAATTATACTACGGCAATATTACTACATATAATTTGCATTAGTACTCGTATAGTTCTAGTATAGCATAAGTTGACATCTTATATCTTCCAAATAATTTTAGTTAGAAACTTAGATTTTTGGGATTAGTTAGATATTTAAGTATAAGTATGAGTTTTTTAGTGTGTCCTTTGTTTAAAAGCTGTGCAAATGTAACTATGTTAAGTCACAAAAATAACTTAAACCTCTTTTACTATTATTTTATATTTACTAACTATTCTTTATATATTATATATTTTTATAACAAATGGAAAAAAAAAAATCTCATTATATAAAAAATTATTATACACTTGAATGGCTTGAATAGATCCTATCAGCATTTTAATAAGTATGTCATTGCCATAATCAATTCTGCAATAGAGAATTGTAGACTGAAAAGTAAAATTTTAATTATATACCGAATCATTTGTAAGCATTTTTAAAAATTTTTAATTACTTTTATAAAATATGGAAAAAAAAGTATCTATAGGATTTTTTCAAAGTTTAAGTGAATTAAAAAAAACATTTTTACTCTTAAAATTATAATTAGAGTGGTACTTTTGAGTAAAACTATTGAAAGAATTTTATATTGGAAACTTTTTGATTCATACATTATAATTATGTAATCATCCGGTACTGGAAATCGAACGTACAAACCATGAAGTAAGAACTAAAAATAATTAATTATATTTTTTGGAAAACATCTTCATTAGAATTGAGCCTGCACTTTTTGTGGTATTTAGGACTTTTTGCAACTTAAGGAAATGTGATTGTAGGAAGGGCATGTACTCCAGTACGAAACATCTATAAGTTTGTTTGGAATTTGATAATATTTCAAACTAATGGACAAAGTAAATAAATTTATAATGAATTCAATTGTCTCAGTGTAACATTGAAATAAAAAATAAGAAACTTAATTATTTATATTATAAATAATTAGAAAAGTATTCTTTTTTGTGTTGGAACCGTAGGCTTATTAAATCTGTGCTTGTCCACAAAATTCTACAAAATTTTTATAAAGGTATTTTTTATCAATTTTATTTATTTATTCTTACTATTTTAGAAATTTTAGGAATTGATATTCGTATCGGGGTTAAAACAGTCATATACGCAGTTATAGTATATCAAGCAAAAAAACAATAGAAGCAATTTAACACAAATTAGGCAATTAAAAACTAGAAATTATATCAAATTTAGGCCAGATTTTGGTAATCTGAAGACGAAATTAATATAATTTGTTTTCTAAAAAAATTTTATCGAATACATGCTTCCACTTCAACTTCAATCAAAAAACTTAAAAAGGCTTCACCTAAATTAAAACCTAATGTGTCGACGTATCCCGAAAACGATACTCACGTTTTCTCAAAATTTAATTTATCAAAAAAATTATATTTGAATATTTTTTTTTTATTCAAAAAACATTTCTTATTTTGAATTATTGGGAATATGAGTTATTTTTAAAAAAACTTAAACGAAACTTTAGGGTATAAGAAAAAAAATTGAAATATTTTTTACGCTTTGTCAATTTTTATAGTTTAAAAATTCGACAGACAATACGTCGCGTATTTCGATATAAGGTATTAAAAATTTTTTTGACAGAATTTATACGCTGTACGCGTTGATTTAGGTTGAACCTTTAGTGTTCATAGAATTTTTATTTATAAAATTATAATGAGGTTTATGTTATTGGCATAATTAAAATAATGCAGTAATATGTAATACGTTCTAATAGAATCAGAATTAAAAGTGTTAGAGCACAATATAAGCACAGAATTAAATATGTTAGAACACAAATAATAAGTTTTTGGTTTTCAAAAATTTTGTGTTGTTTATTTTTAGATTTATAATTTTATGTTTTAAATCATCTACTTAAAATAAAATAAAAATTATCAAATAAGTTGGTAAAATTAACTATCCGCGCTCTTTTAAATTAAAATAATCATTATTTTTCGCACGCTCGCCCTTAGATTGCATTATTAAACTTTTACATTCCACAATTTTAAATGTTTTCTAATGGTATACCTAGCACTTCCAGCAACATATAAGTACGCATTTTTATCTCTTCCTTATTTTTCAAGATAAAATAAGTCTTTTAAATTATCAAAAGCTAATGTAAAACTAAAAAGTTCCTGGAACGTCATTACAAGAATGGAAGTCTAAAAGAAAATTTACTTGCGAACTTTTTATTTCATTCTAATTTTCTTTTCTTAATTTGTAATATTCTGGTATTATTAGTACAATTTAAAATATTAATGTAATTTAGTAGCTTAAAGCGGTACACTCACACACAATATTATTGCTCAATATATTCTACAATATTTTTTAAATGCATCTACACACAATATAATTTTATAGCGCAATGTTAATTTATAGTAGAAAAATTTAACTGTAACAAAAATGTTGACCGATACTGACTTCGTTTGTATAGCTGTTGTATTAGCTGAGTACTTTAAAAATAAAAGGAAACAAAAACAAATAATGAAACATGAGTAAGTCGATGAAACCGAATTAGTAAAACCCTACTATATCTGACAAATTAAATTGACAGTTACACAACAAGAGACCTTGATAAATATGCTAAGCTAATGCTTAAGAACTACCGTGTATTATATTTTAAGTTTGTAGCGTTATTAATGTTGGGAATATAAATACTTCTTAAATTTAGGAACATAATGGAAACAGAACAGAACATTCTTCTATCAAATAATTAATATTGTAATTATAATAAAAGTGTACATGACTTTACTGGTCAAAATTTAAACTTTAACTGAAAGAATATCCCTCAATATTGTACACATATTGCAATATTTTATATTGTGTAATAAAAAATCTATATATTGAGTAAAATATTAATTTTTAATTTTGCTTAGTATATTGTACAATGTGCCAATAGTACTCACAGACAATTTTTAGCAATACAATAAACAAATAATTATTAAAACTTAATTTAATTAACAGATATTATTAGTTCAAAATTAAAATAACTAAAATCATATATGCAACAATAATATGCAACATATAGAATTAATTCCAAGATTCAATAAATTAATTTAAAGAATTTTTACCAAAGACCAAAAATAAAAAAACAAACCATCTTAATTAATAGTTCCGAAGCAGTGATGTTTGTTAACAAGAACTAATAAATACACCACCACTACATATTGAAAAAAAACACATTTTACAATTTTTAATTGCAAATAAAATAATATGGTGAACATTTTTTAGTTTGAAATTTTAATATTCATATATAACAACATTCCCTATACAGCAGCTGTGTAAGTTTTGATATTTGAAAGTAGTTGATTTTTTAAAATGTTTTACATTCGAATGGTTCATTAAATTCAAATACAAAAAAACAAAAATGCTTTCATCAATGGTATGGTTTCATAAATACCATAGCATTGATGAAAGCATCACCCATCGAATTCACAGAATAAATTAGTTTCGTAATCACCAATGCAAATTATTTTATAGTGTGCGGTCTTTTAAAACCAACAAATAAAAAATAAAAATTAAAATGTTGTTAAATTGTTGTGGTTTTTACAACATTGTAATTTATGTATATATATGCATATATATATTTATGTTTCTGGTAAATGTCATTATCAAGTAGGGTTTTGATGTTCGGAACATAAAATTACAGAAGTTTTCTAAATTTAATTGGCATATTTGTAGGCGTAATGAATTAAAATAAAAATTAAGGTATGCAAGGATATTTGAAAGTTTAAAGTGAATGCATCAACAGACAAGAAGGATACGTTCACAATTAGTTTTATTTAGCTAAATTTGGTGAAATTTGGTCACTAAAAAGATTGTTACCAATTTTATAGTGGAACCTAAATACAGGAAGTAAAATTAGAAAAGGTTAACTTTTAAATCGCTCCTAAAAATAGTCCCCAAAAATCAAGGATGCCATTTTTTCGATATTATTTTGATTTTTTCTACTTTTTTAGTCTCTATTGCAGAATTTGGGAGTAGGTTTTTCATATAAAATCAGCTAGCAAATTCTGAAGTCTCGAGATATAGGAGCGTTTTTGCAAAAAAAGACACAGGGGCGTTTCTGAAAGAAATTACCAAATTGATTTAAAAAAAGACCAATTTCTTTAGAAAACTTGCGATCAATTTAATTTTAAAAATAAACAAATTTTATGTGAAAAAGAACCAAATTGATTTGAAAAACTAGTATATTAAATATTTTATATAACACTTATATGTGTTCAACCATTAGGGTCAAATCAGGAGTTTGGTATAGGTGTAAACTGACTAAAAGGCGTAATTAAAACAATATTAATAAATATTCATTAAAAAAATAATTTCCCTAATGTAATATCCTTTTTTTCGAATATAAACAATCCTATTAAGTTAAATCATTAATATAATATTTTGTAAATGAAAATAAAATTATTAATTTCTTTTGGGTCAATTGTTAATATTTTGCTCTTAAGAGTTGAATCATGAGTTTCATTTTGAACATTTGTACATGATTTCCCACATGAAAACTTTGACTTTTCAAATGGTTTTTCTGCTGCCCACTTGTTAAAAGAAATATTATTTAACAAAATATTTGCCAAAGTTAAATATTTATCGAATTTTTTATAAAAATATCTTTTAAATTTAATATTGTATATTGTTATATCTTGGTTATTTTATCTTGTTTTATCTTGGAATTGATCTTAGATGTATTTAATAAAAGTGTTATATAAGTGAGTTACAAGAGTTTTATAATGACAAACGTTTTACTTTCTGTTAAAAATGATTTTATAGCAACTTTAAGGGCTTTGAATGATTAATTACAGAAAATAAAATCTTAGGTTATATAACGGTACTTGAAAAAAAAAATTTTTTAAATTTTTACCATGGAAAAGCCTGTGACAAAATGCTCCAGATTCTTATACAGGAGTAGGAAATACTTTACATCTTAAAATATCTGCTTCTGCTCTACAGAACCTGCATTGAGCTTCCCATTCAAGGATTGTTTTATATTGCTAGAAATCTATTTAGACCTATCGTATATGACAATAATGATAGTAAAAACTTTAGGTTCTTAAGCCCCAACCGAACCCAAGGAACCGGTTGTCTGCTTTAAAAATATTAACTTAGAAATATTTCAGAAAAAAGTAATAGTATTAAACCTCCTATTTAATTCTTAGTTCAATATTTAAACAAGTCTTATTTAAACATTGCAGGATTTAAAAAAATTGGGAAATCTACCAAAATATTAATAAATATGGGGCAAAGCAGCAAGAGTATTAAAAGTTACCCCATCCATAAAAAATAATAGAACCAATTTATTAAAAAAAAAACAACTCTTAAAATTATAAAATAATCATTGAATAAATAATTCCAGAAAATCCAAAAGAATTGTGTAGTATCTGTAAAATATAAAAGTTAAGTAGACCGTGTAAAATTTCGAAAAGAGGAGTTGGAGTTAGAACGTTCCAGATTCAAAGTTAGTTATAAATTATAATTTTACTCTATAAATTATCAATTTCTATTTAAAAATTTTTAAAAATTCACTAAAATTGTAGTAGTTAAAGAAAATTCAGATTTTTCCCTTGTAATATATATATTTACATATACAAATACATATTTACACATATATATTAGCATATTTTCAATGGTTTTTCAAAATTTAATACCTTAGATTATAAAGAATAGAATATTTTTTCGAATATAAATTTTTCAACAAAATAGAAAATAATTTGAACCATTATATTTTGTAATTATTAAAATTCAAAGTTTTTGTTTAAATTTCATTTTTTTTTTTAATTTTACTAATGGAAAATCTTTTAATGGAAAAATTACAGGTAAAAATTAAAAAAAAAAAGAATTTATAAGAAGTGAAAATCTTTTCATATTATGAATTGAACCAAACATTTAAACGAAATTGTAATATAATCTAAGTACAAAGGAAAAAACATCTGTAATGCATCATTTTTTAGTTAAAAAGAAACTAATACTTACAGCTTAAAAATTTACAAAGAAATCTATATATACATGTTCATATACATAGAACATGGTACTATTATATTTTGTATTTTAATAAAATTGAAAAATAAAATTTTAAAAAGAATAGTTAATATCATTTTGGAATAGAATTAAAGGAAATAATATCAAATTTGAAAATAGAACCTTTCCTATTTTGGATTTAACATAAATTTGATTAAAATTTTTTTAGGAAATTTTTGTGGTATTTTTATTTGTTCGAAGCTTGATGGAAAGCATCGAAAACCATTTAGAATTACTATTCAGAGATCATTTGAGTAGTGTTGGATTTTTAACTTACCTACTAAAACTAATCTCCTTTTTTGAAATCAAATTTGAAATGAACCTTAAATACATATGTATCGTGTGGTGTTTAGAATTAGGATTGGGAACCCAAATTTGGGTTTGGGGGTAGGATTGGGAACAAATTTAAATTACCAACTTTAGTATGTACATACATATTAAGAATTTACTTGATTTATTTTAATAATACATTTACATACTAATAAAAGGAATATAAACTCATGTATATATAGGCAAATGCATTTAGACATGATTAAATACCATCAGCAGCATTCTTATTAATTTTATAAAGAAAGTCAACTCGGAGTGTTTCGTCTATCCAAGACTATTGGACTCCTCAGTAAGTTGTACTTTGAATTAGACTATAAAAACCTACACAAATCCAAACAACTTATAGCAAAGTCCAAAATTCTATAGAAGATGCCAATACAAAACCGATTGGGTAAGAATGCAGGAGAAAAGAGTGGAGATGAATAAGGCACACATTCAGAAAATCGAAAGAATATGCATAGCAAGAGAAGCACTAGTGGAAAAGAACCTACAAAAGCGCAAAGACGAGGTCGCCCCAATAGGACCTGGAAACAAACAATGTTAGAATAGAACAACTGACCTCAGCTGAAAAAAGAAATGGAGGGAAGGAAAAATAACTGCTCCAAGTAGAGTCCGATGGAGTTGCCAAGTGGATATCCTATGCTCCCAAGAGAATCAATAAGGAAAAAACAAATATCCTTCTTTGCAATATTTTTAAGACACTTACATACTCCAACAACAAAGTATGTACCCAAAATAATGACTCCTTTAAAATATTTAATCATCAATTTATTAAAAATATCAAATGTTGCAAACATTGAAATGTTTTGAAATGTCTTAGTTATGAAACTTTTTGAGTTGCAGCTCGATTACATCTCCCCACTCAGTTGTTCAAATAATTTTGGGCAAACACCAACAGTTCGATAACCTGAAACATAATTCTTTTATTATATTTCAAATTTTAATCACTATTTACAAATACTTATTTAATAAAATAATTTTTTTTTTAATCCTAAATTTTCCTACAGTTTTTCTGAGAAAAAAGAAAAAACCCAGGACATAAATACTTTTAAATTTGAAAGGTGATCTTAATTTCAATTGTAATGTTACACATTAACATAAAAAAAAAAAAAATAAACATATGATCACTATCAATAACATTAGAAAATGACTTGTCAAAACAAATTTATATTATTTAATATGATAAGTTTATCATAATACAATGGAAAATTACAGTTAGATATTAATTTTTTTCCAGGATATTTTATTTTATTTTTTTTTTTTATTATTATACCTAAGGAAATGTTAAGAAGACAATAAAAACACTTATGTCAATAGGTATTTGTAGATATGAGTAATTTATATTAATGTATATGTATACTTGTGTATATGTTTGTGAAAAATTATAATGAATATTTTGTCCTTTTCTAAATAACTTAAGTGAAATTATCTCATTTTACTTTTGTCATACACACGCATACATTTTACTATATATATATATATAAATTGAAATATTCATTGTGAATACAATACAGTAGTCTGCAAAATAACAACTTCTTTAATTAAAGAAGTCTTCAATCATATTTCGATTCAAGTATTCAAAATAATCTTAATTAGCTTTGATTCAAGCAAACTGAAGAATGGAAATATTAAAAAAATCTTACAAATTAATGAATATTGATTTGCTCCATACGTCAAATGGTTAGTTTTAAGTTAGAACTTGTTTGTGAAGTTTTACAACGAGCTGGAGAGCAATAGAACTTATACGTTTTTTGCTAACTTCAGAATCTCCTAAACCACTGAGGTTGAAAAAAACGGATAAGTGCAGTAGACGCAGCTCCTTTCCAAATTCTACAAACAACCTGACGATTTGGCGTGTGGAGTAAACCAATATTCAGACGACGATATATTGTATATCTATTTTTTTTAGTTAACATTTGAATTGATGGTTCCTATACTTATTATTTCGAAAGTCTGACTCCAGTATATTATTTCTTCGATGCTCTGCTCCAAGTAATTTAAATTGTACTCTATTCGCTTCAAAAGGTTTAGTGTTCTTTTGAACTATTTTACATTGAAACGATTACAAAAATACTAACAATACTTACAAATTTTACTTAAGATATATGACAGCTTATGAAGCCCACACAGCTTATAAAAACTTATGACGCAAAAAATTATACCTCACAATTTTCCAACAGATAATTTAGAATTAAATAGCATCTAACAATACATGAGCTTGGATTCAGAAACTTATGTTTATCAAAATTTTGCTCCACATTGTATTTTTCAGTACTGTACAGAACTTGGACATCTTTATTATGAATATAATATAAATATCAAAATAGATGTGTATAATATGCATATAAATATTTAACTTTATTGATAAAAAAAATATCCCATAAAATATTTTTTCAATTTCTCATTTCTGTATGATACGAGTATTCGTGATGGGTCATATAACAACAATAACACTCTATATATACATTAAATACAATAATTCATAAAGATATATTATTTTTTATTATTTTATTCATTTTATAGGTCCTTAGAAAATATCTCAAATTCACATGTCCTATTATAGATTTAATCGACAGGACGTATACTATACTTAACTGATAAAACTATTATTCTGAAGAATATTTATATTTTTTCATTTTATTTTTTTCTTATTTTTTTTGTTTTTTTTTTTTTTTAATTTTCAGGATTGTTAGTTCGGTTTTAAGATAAAATAATTTTGAAATTGAATATTTTATTATTTAATGCTATTTGGCCATCCTTTTTTACTGTCACGAAATTTGTTTTAAATGAAATTTCATACCTTTAGGGGAAGAGTAGATATTTTTTAATAATCGAATTGAATTTATATTCGATTTCGTGTACAGTGAAACGATTGAAATTGGGTTTTATTCGACAAACAACTTATCACTAATCAAATAATAATTTTTTTGATAATAAATTAAATTTTACTAATCAAAACCTTACCTTGGTACAATTAAAACTTATCAAGGAATGATTATTTAATTGTTTTAACTAGGGATAAGTAATATTGAACCAACCGCCAGCAGTCTCCTTGCTAGCGGTAAATTAATTGTATTATTTTTGGAAAATTTATAGGGTAACGGTTTAAATATTTTTTAATAATATTAGATAGGCTTGATAGTATCATATTTAATAACTTCTCAAAAAATATATTAGTAGTGTAATTTCTCCTTCCAAAAACCATTTTCTCCAAATTAAATAAAAACGAGGAAGATTATAGTTGCCCTTGTCAACTTTTAGATACCCGTGCATACCCACTATGGTGTGTAAAATAAACCGTAATTTACTTCCCTTATACATTTAACTCATTACCCCATAACTTTAGCTTAAAAAAAAAAAAAAAATTAACAAAAAAAAAAAAAAATCACAAAAAAAAAAAAAAAAGTTTTCATTCATTGTCCCATAACTTAAGCTTAACAAAAAAAAAAAAAAAAAAAAAAAAAACAAAAAAGAAAAAAAAAACAAAAAAAAAAAATTGGCCCACCCTAAAAGTCCGATGGTCCGAGTGATGTCCAACTTTGCCAAGTAACTTGCCCTATTAATTTACCTGCCCAATTTTAATTTTAACCTTGTAGCTTTATTAGATTCACAGTTATTGAATCGAAAACTTTGTATGGCAGCCCCCCGAAAATGGGGCCCTAACATTTTGAAACTTCATATAAGTGCTCGATTCATTATATAACTAACCGTGTGTAATTTTCATCCGCGTAGTATAATTAGTTTTGAAGAAATTCATATTGGTGCAAGGAAGTTGTATGGCAGCCCCCCATAAATGGGGCCCTAACATTTTGAAACTTCATATAAGTGCTCGATTCATTATATAACTAACCGTGTGTAATTTTCATCCGCGTAGTATAATTAGTTTTGAAGAAATTCATATTGGTGCAAGGAAGTTGTATGGCAGCCCCCCGAAAATGGGGCCCTAACATTTTGAAACTTCATATAAGTGCCGAAGTCAATATAAAACTAACCGTGTGTAATTTTCATCCCCGTAGTATAAATAGTTTTGAAGAAATTCATATTGGTGCAAAAAAGTTGTATGGCAGCTCCCCGAAGCCTTGGTCCGATTTTAACCAAAAACAATAGGGAACCTAGAAATTGTCTAAAAATGACTTTGTGTGAATTTCAAGACTCTAGCCCTTTTAGTTTTTGAGTTATCGTGCTGACACACGGACGGACGGACGGACGGACAGACACACATAGCTAGATCGACTAATTTTTCGATTCTGAGCCGATACGTACCCTTGACACTATATCTAGCTCGTCTAGATCGATGCGTTACAAACGGAGGAGCAAATCTAATATACCCGATGTTCATATATATATGCACGGGTATAAAGAATTGAATGTTTCATTATTTTTTTTTGTCTTTTTCACTCCTACTGTTGTCTTTTTCTTTCCTCTTCCTCCTTTCAATAATTTCCATTTTTTCTCATTTTCTCTTATCAAAAACACATGAATAAGAAAATAATTCTGTTCTTCTTCTACTGTTTAAAATTACCGGCCCATCAGGATGTAATAAATAATAAGAAACAAGTTGGAAAAATGAAAGAAAGAGATACAAAATATAACTGTAAATATATAATATTAGTAATATTTAATAGAATGAGAATATTAAAAAAAACAGAACTGAACTGTTATTTAGGGAATTGAAAATAAAAAAAAAATGAAAACAAGATATAAAAAAAATAAAAAAAGAAATAAAATAATCGAAATAAGGCATCTGCGGGACAACAATTCCAGACCATCCATGAAATAAGCTAAGAATGTAAAAGAAGACAAAAAATAAAAATTATATAATTTCCCTAAACTCCTTTCTATATACACACTCTATACACTATACTATGAGAAAATTGAATTGTTGAATAATCCAAAATAATATGAAAGAGACAGAAAATAGCATTTAAGAAGTAAAAACTACACAAATAAATGGTGATGAAAAGAAATAATCTTAAAAGATATAATAATAAAAAAATAATAATATTAAAATATAAACAATATAATATGTATATTTAACTGAATATATCTTGTAATAATATATAATAATATTATTTATATATAATAAAATAAGTATAATTTTACTATGGCTGAATAAATTATATTGCAAATAATATTATAACATTTGGAACATGATTATATTGGGTATTAAATGAATAAAAATGAGTTCATACCATATCCAGTATTCCAGAAACAATGGAAATGAAATAGTAAATTTAAGAAGCACGCATACAATGTATAAAAGCTGTGAAATAAATAATATTAATAACATATAGTTATAAACTTATCATATTATTTTTATATTCAGTTATAAAATGATTTAAAGTCTTATTTTTATAATATTATTAATTTTGATTTTAATTACGTACAAAAAGGATCGCCATTTTTATAACATATACATATAGGTATTCTATATAATAACGAGGAAGAGTGTAGTAGAGTAGACTGTGTCAACTCTGGGATACCCGTATGACCGTAATAAATACATTATATCATCCGGTTAATTACTTTTGGCAAAATTTCAAACTTTCAGCTTCATTTGGTGTAGTGTAATCCTCATGTAAAAGAAGGAGTTGTATGGCAGCTACTCGAACCCTCAGAAGTAGACCAACTAAATTTTGCAGTAACTTTGACCATTACACTAAACAATTTTTTGCAAAATTTCAGACACCCAGCTTCATCAGGTGTAGTGTAAAGCTCATATAAAAGAAGGAGTTGTATGGCAGCTACTCGAACCCTCTGCAGTAGCCCAACCAAATTTTGCAGTAACTTTGGCCATTATACTAAACTAGTTTTGGCAAAATTTCAGACACGCAGCTTCCATAGGTATAGAGAAATGCTCATATAAAATTAGAAGTTGTATGGCAGGTACTCGAACCCGTGGACCAAAATGGCTGGATTTAAATAGCGATTCCGGTTTTAGCATAAAAACGAATTTGTGAAAATTTCATAATCCTAGCTCCTTTATTTTTTGAGTTATCGTGATTACGGACGGACGGACGGACGGACGGACGGACGGACATACATAGCTAAATCGATTTATTTTTCGATTCTGATCTGATCCATACACTTGAGTCTATATCTACCCCCCCTCCTTCTTTGCGTCACAAACGTAATGGCAAATTTATTATACCCTTGGACTATATAGTCATACGGGTATAATAATAAAAATTAATACTTTATATTTACACATACTGTAATAAATGTTTTATGTAAATGTAATGAATTTTTTTTTTTTGATTTTCGAAATATATAATGAAAATATTTTATTTATTATTATGATTTTAATATTAAAGTGATTTAATGCAGTGTATATGAAGTCGAATATCTTTCATTTAATATGAAAATCTAAAAGAGTTCCAGTTCAAGGATTTTTTGAGTAAACGTATTAGTTTACGAAGGTTTGAAAATGGTTTTTTAATGAATAAAAACTCAGTACCCAATTTATATATGTTCATTAATTCATGTCGCATTGATTTAATTTTCAATATTTTTAGATTGAAAATATCTCAGTACAATTCCTTTATTATGTGATTTTTTTTACCCGAATTTGAATAACACGATTTCAAAAAATTATTTAATTCTCTTTTTATGCGATCGAATGTGAAATAACGCGATTAAAAAAACTAGATTGAATACAAATTAAAACGATTTTGTATTTCAAAAGAATATTTATGAAAAAAACTAAGGATTTTAAACGCGATTCTATCTTTCGCGATTTTTCGCGTAACGAATTTATCTGGTAATAAAAGAATTAAGCGTACAATCTGAAACTGATTAAATATTTTAAATTTTTAAAGAGTTTCACAATTTTGAAAGCTGCTTCTAAAGCTTGAAATTGTTAAAATTAACCAAATCAAAATTTCTTCGGTAACTGATTGGTTGTATATACTGGGCTCCTTTATGTACGTTTTTGAAGTACAGTTTTGAATTTCACTAATGTTAAATAGAAATTTCCCTAGGATAAAAGTTGGAGTCACGCACAGGTGCAAAGTTATTTTTTAACGTTTATGTACATTATAATTAGGTTAAGGTGTATCCTGGAATTAAAGTCTGGCGATTATAAATCTGTTGTTTCATCGTTCTAAAAGTAAAACAAAAGTTATACAGATCTTACAAACATACTAACCATAAGCTATATTGTAAACCTATAGTCTTTTTTTTAGGATACTTAACAAATGAAAATTGATTGATCATATTCTAAGGCAATCAACAATATCAATAGCAGAACAAGGGCAATAATGGAACACCAAAATCAGAAGATATGTGGACAGGCCAAAAACCACCTCAAAAAGAGGCGAACGGTGCAAAGAGAATGGGACATTATGTCTAGAAAATTATGGTTTCTGAAGGAGAAAAGTGCAAAGAGAATGTGATCTTTATATATATAGAAAATTATGATCAGAAATAAAAAAAATTGCTGGAAATAGAAATAATTTGAGGAATTATGTTGAAGCTCTATGTTCCCTTACGGAATAATAAAAAAAAGTTTTTTTAGAATGCTTCCCGTATCTAACATAAAGTCAAATTATTTATAGTTTTGTATTTTTCTAAATTCGGGAATTTTTTCTCTTATTTAACGCATTTCCAGAAAATGTACATTAAACTTCAAAAATACTTAGGCAGTTTATTTATATAGATCAAATTATGGCTTCAATTGGGTTTCAAAAGCCTTTACTACAAGCTTAATAATCCTAAAAGATTTCAAAATCAATAATGCCCCTTCAAATCATATATAATCAAACTTCAAATCGCATAAAAAAAAAAAAAATTCTTCAAAATAAAAGTCAATATGTTTGTGGACACCTTTATTATTTTGTATTCTAATTGTTTTTAATGTCTCTGATTATTAAGCAGGTCTTACACAAAACCAACAATGATATAAAATAAAAAAAAACAAATAATCACAAAAAAAAAAAAAAATAAAACACAAAAAAAAGGAAGCGTAAAATACAAATGGGATTATGGTGATGGTTATTATTTTTATTAAGGCTTATCCATCAGACTTTATTATTATGAGATGGTAATAGTAATATAAATGAATATAACTATAATAAAAAAAAAATATTACGAACAAAAATACAAAATTATTATGAAAGAAAGAGAAAGAAATATAGACAAAGAGAATATAGAGAGAAAAAAAAGAAGCATCAGCCAGTCATTTAAAGGATATGATTTTTTATTGTTATTTTTATTTTCTTAAAATGATGGAAATTTATATTTCCTTTATTGGGGATTTCTCTTGCGTTTACGCTTTATTTTTATTGTTTTTATTTTTTTTTGTTTTGTTTTTTTTTCGCTCGTTTCTTTGAAATTTATTTTTTTGGGTGGATATTTTTCAATTTGATTATATTATTATTTTTTTTTAACAGTTCTTAGATTAAATTTTCAACAATTATTATTATTCTCTGGTTATTTTTGTTTAATTTTTTAGTGCGATAATTTTTATTTTTTGAGATAAAAGAATTTGGGTTTAAACTTTGATGGCCGTCTTGCCGTCGGGAGTTTTTTTCCAAAACTAATTTAGAGAAATGTTTGAGGTGAAAATGGAAACTGCTTATAAGTTCTTCACTATCGACTTAATTTATATGACATTTTGATAATGTAAGAGTAGATGAAGCTTACTAAGACCTCAACTTTGAAAACAATAAATTTCTTATATACGAAATTGAGGATTAACGGTATTTCCTTAAATTAAGCTGTTTAATATTTAGTAACTTTAGAATATTAAAATTATGTTTTTTATTTTAAATATAATTGAATTATCCGACCGATATGATGCAGTTGTTAGGATAACGAACTTTTAATAAAGTCTCGGATTCATACGGTGAGCAGATCATATAAGCTTTAGATCCTAATAAACGCTTCTATATAATCAATATAATTCTGTCCGTATTATAGTTGTGCCAGTTTAAAATTTGATGTTTTCAGTTTTTGAAATCTTAAGAAACTCCTATAATTTTCTTCGCGTTAGTTAAGGAGGTTCTTGAGTTTTTTTTAGGGTCATCAATATATTGGAGGATCATAAATACTCAAACTGTGCTTGCATATAATAAGAAACTAAAATTTTCCTTCATTCTTATTCAAAAATGATTACATAAATCATTTACCTATTTATAAACCTGTAATTCAGTCAACAAATGAGTCTTAACTGGGTCCTTTTATTTAAGGGAAAAAATTAAGTGCTATGTCTCTGTTGAAAAATGTTGTATCTTATATAATAGTAATTTTTAATCACTATGTTTTAGGTCGTAATATGAAATTAACCTAACTTATAAATTTAATTTTTATTTAACATTTTATTATCTTTTTTATAAGGTTTCTATAGTTATATAATAAATCTAAGACCACATAACTGCAAATAAGTCACTGTACTAGCTTTCAACTGTTAGGCTAACCAACCTCTCTTATCATTTTGAACTCCAACCACAGTTAAAACATGAGATTATAGTAATACTAATCCTTACAAAATGTAAAAATGCCCTGACTTTCATTAGATAGATTTGTTTCTAAAAATTTAGAATTTTATATTATACGATATTTCCTTATCGTTATATGATAAAGTTAAATAATTCTTTTCTATTTTGTATTTTTTTATATTATTGTTATTTTTTTTTATTTTATTACTAAATATTAATTCCGCCGTCAATTGGAACTTAATAGGGAATGCATCGGAGCGAAAATAGTTAAAATTTTTTTCAATCTGAGCCCCTCGAATTAGATGTCAGCACTCTAATCTCTGTGTTTTTCACCTTCCAAATCGTCAAGAATTTAATTAGTAATCACTATTTTTTTGAATTCTTTAAACTTTAGATCCTTATAAAATGTATCTTAATTCTTATGTTAAGTTTTATATTAAATTCACAAAGGATTTCCTTACAAACTATTAAGCCGCAATCATTTACTCACTTTTGACAATTAGGTCTTCGATTTTTCTCCGAACTTACAGAAAAACAAATTGTACCTAAGGATTAATACCTATAATATTTTTGAGCTGTTTATTTTGGTGTTGTCTTTTTAGATATAATTGGTAAAAGTATTTTTTTGGGAAATCTAATACCAGTGGTGAAAGAAAAACTCCAAAAAATAAAACGACTGAGAAAATAGAAAATCCTGTAATGTTAATAATAATAAAAATAAAATTTAATGTTGTTGAAATCTTTTTTTATTTTTTTTTTTTTTGGTCTTAACTTTATTTATTTTTTTGGTTCTCTGTTTTTGACTTTAATTGTTTTAATGCAATTTAATTAGCAATTTTTCCAGATTATCTCAGATATAAAAACATAATAACAACAACAACAAATATAACTTTTTTTTTTTTTTTTTTTTTTAATTTTCATTGTATTATAAATATGAAAATCATCACAATATCAAGTTATTAAAAATATGTTTTTCCTTTAGTTAAAATGAAAATGGAAAATTAAATGAATAAAAAAAAAAAAATGAATTTTCCATTTTCATGAAAAATTCTAGAAAAAAAAAAAACAAAAAAAAATAATTTCAAAAATGGGTTTTTCTCGACATTAAATTTTAGCAGGATTAAAAAAAAAAAAAATGGAAATGACATATACATAATATGTGTGTGTATACACATACACACACATTTTAACTTTTTATCAGACTGAAGACAATATTTTAGTCGTGGTAAAAGATTATTACTATAATAATAATTAAAATAAAGTTAATGTTAACTTAAATATTTACACAATGTAATAATAATAATAACAATAATAATAAATGTGGTGCAAAGTGGATAATAATTAGACATTCATGATATTAAAATAAAAGAAATATAAAGAATTTATACCTAGAATAAACAAGAATCGTAAATTTAATGAAATAAAGAAATGAAAAAGATGGGTTTGGTCAAATATTGTATGAAAATTTATTAAAGTGTTAAATGGTTTTTTTTATTAAATGATTAAAAAATTCGTAATATGATAAGTTTTATTTAATTGATTTTTTACATTTTGAATTAGGAATTTTGAAAAAGCTTTGAAATTCTTAGATAAATAAATGTATAAATGTCTAATTTAGAGCGAAGTTCCTTGGGAACTACGGAACTTTATTATAAAACTATAAGTGTAAAAAGAAATTTCGAGGTCTATAAATAAAACTTAATTAAATTATAACCTAAGAGCCTTTTCTTAATATATCAATATTTAGCTAGTTAAAGAAATTGCCACAGGAAACTACAGGTTTTCATTAACAAATGTCTAAGAATAATATGCAGAATATACTGGCCGAACATAATAAGTAACCAGGACCTATGGAAACTTGCCAAAGTAGAACCAATTGGGCAAGAGATCAAAAGGAAGAAGTGGAAATGGATAGGGCACACACTTAGAAAGCCGCAAGATAGCATAGCAAGGGAAGCACTAGAATGGAACCCACAAGGAACCCGAAGACGAGGCCGCCCTAATAACACCTGGAGGCGAACGATATCGGAAGAACTAACCTCTATTGGAAAAACATGGGAGGAAGCAAAGATAACTACTCCGAAAAGAGTCAGATGGAGATGCCTAGTAGGTATCCTATGCTCCCAAGAGGAGTAATAAGGACAAAAAAAAAAAACAAAAAAAAAAAAAAAAAAAATATTGCAACAGAAGATTTTGAAACACGAGATTATGGAAAGTGAGATTTGTAAAAGCACGAGATTTTAATACACGAGCTTGTGATTAGCAAGATTTTGATCTGCTCCCGAATTTAAATTTTGTGCAAAATGTTACAAAATCCTTAAAAAGAATTCTGAAAATCAAAAATACCGAACATAAATTTTTCTAAAATAAAAAATTAGAAGAACGGATTTTATAATTGGATCCCCAATCAAAATTATCAACCTTTTACATAATAATATGTTTATTAAAGATTCTAATTTAGTTGGGACTTAAGAGTTAGAAATTTTTTTCCGAGAATTTTATTTTTGATATTTTTATATTGTTCAGATTTTTTTTTTTTTTCAAAATATTAATTCTTAAAGAATTTTTTATTCGAAAATTATTCCATCAGTACAGTGTCACAGACCCAGATTAAATAATTTTGAATTAGACCAGGAGTATTTTTCTGAAGGATTTAGATTATAAACTTACAAATGAAAAACTTGCTTACTTCAATAAAGTTCGAGTTTTGAAAAGTTATAAGTTTGAAATTCTTGAAAATTCTTAAAACAAGCTTAGTTCAAGGTTTCTTGAGGAAGGTGTAGAATAGCTTATTAGTGATATTACATATTTAAAACTACACTAAATTACACTGGTTAATTAATTCTAAAATATCAAAAATTTTGCCATTGCAAATTAAAATTTATCACCGATGGAATTCCAAATATCGGAATAGTTTCGGACATTCTTTACTAAATTTTTGAAAGTAATGTACGATGGAATTCAGATTATAGAAGCGACAACAAGTTTCCTTGGAAGTAATTTACACTTTTTAATATTTTTAGATTGATATTTTTAATAATCTTTTCCAAATCTCTCTCCTAAAATGTTTTTGGGATTTATCTTTTGGCTTTATGTTACCTTGGAAAATTTGATTAAGTATAGAAAATTTAAATTTGATAAATATAACTTCAGTAAATAAAATTAGAGCAACTTTTTGATGGATGTGGTACACATTTTTAAATAAAAGAGATATTTAGTTAAATCTTGTAGATTTTTTTATTTAATTTTCGGTATTTATTTTCCCGGTGTTTACATACAATATAAGAAGCAAACTCCTCCTGTAACTCCTTGACGAATTTGAGTTATAGATCATCAGCAGAGTTGACAAACAGTATGAATGATATAACTTGGTATTTAAATTCGCCTATTTATATTTTATTAGAGCGAAATTTAATGAGCTGAAAAGTAGATTATATAAAAGCAAATAAAATTTAATATATATTAATAAACTTACGTCATCTATTCAAATGAATGCAGAATTACCAAAAAAAAATTTTAAAATACAATATTCATTTAAAAAATCAATGCACATGACTAACAACCTAAAGATTTACCTTAAAACCAGATGGGTATTTTAACCCTTAGGATGTCCTTCAAAAAGTGCCTGAAAATATTTGTATAAAATTTTTTAAAAATTAAATTTTGTATCTATTATAACATTATTCTTTAAAAACCTTTGTTTAGCCATTGTTAAATTCCATTGTGTTAAAAATTAAATTGATAAAATTGCTGCTTTATTTTTTGTGGCTAAATATCAAGGAATATTGCCAGATTGACCTAATTTTATGTTTATTTTGTTACAGATTATACACGGTATCGTGTTGGACAAAATTTCCAACCGTCATATAACTGGTTTTTTTTTTAATATTATTGTCTTTATTGATTTTTCTTATTTTTATTGTATGTGAGAATTAACAAAAGGGATTTTTGAGAAAAATTTTCAACTTAGGAATTAAATATTTTAATGAATATAAATGAATTTCTTTAATAATATAAATTTAATAAAAATATTTTTTATTCATTTTAGCAAAAGTTGATTGCCTTTATTTGAAATGCCCCTTAGTCAGTAGTCTATTATAACAAAAGGCGTCACAAAAGGCGCGGAAGTATATCAAATCTTTAAATTTCATAAACAGCTCAAAAACGAATTAGAGATCCGCGATTCAGTAAAATTTATATGGAAAAATTCAAAGACACTATTGGTCTTCGACATTCTATTAGAAAGTAGGCAGACTTTAATTAACCAAAACCGCCGCTTCTTAAAACCAAGCTTTGAAAAAGATTTTAAATACAATTGTACCAATTCAATATGGAAGTGGGCTTTAAATGGATTGTAAAGGAAAAATTCGTAAGGATCTTTTTTGAAGATCATTTTTTAAGTTGTATATGTATATAAATTCCCAACTTTAGAGAGTACATTATAAGCCGACTTATTCCAATTTTACTATCTCAACAGTGTACGCAAAATTATCTGGTGCTCTCCTTACTAAACTTTGAAAAACCCCAAACACATCTTTGAGAAAAATTAAATTACAAACTTTGATTAAAACTTTCTGTAAAATTGCCTTTAATAAATTGCAAAGGAAACTTTTAAAGTTTGTTAAAAGTTCTTATTTAACTTCAATTAAATTTAAGGCCAAAATAAACTACGCAACTACTACATAAATTATATATATATTCCCTACTATTAACTCTGCACTAGAAACATAGCTGATTTACATAAAGGAAAAAATTAAAAGAATTATTAAAATGTTTTAGTCCTTAAAAAATTAAAAAATTCCAAGAATTGGGATACTTTAAAAACAACAATTTTTTTTTGTTTTTTTTGGTATTAAGGATCGATAAAATAAATCCTTTATTTCCTTGAAATAGGTATTACTTTAATTATATAATATCATCTGTTTGAAGGACATTTTGTATTTTGTATTCTATGAAAATTAAACAACCCTAATAAATCTAAAGTTTCTTTTATTATTATTAAAAATAAAATTAGCCTACTTTTAAATTTAATCACTTTAGATTGACGCAGTATTGTTCTTATTTAAACCTTAAACACGTCACATTCTTATCCTTTCAAAAAATTTAGTTTTAAATAATTAAAAAAAAAAAAATGTACAAATTGATGAACTGAACAATAGATGATGATGATGCAAAAGTATCTACGTCTGAAATTACCTCAAGTACCTTTAGAACATCATTCTTTTATAATAAAACATGTCCGTTTTTTTTTTTGAGTTGTATGTACGAAAATATACAAACACTTATAGGGTATTGTCATTTTAGCCTAAGAAAATAATTTAATTTTTATTATTACTATATTGTTATTGTTTTTTTTTTTTTTTGGTTTTTCCCTCTGATAAGTAACCTATCAGGTAAAACCTAACCTTAAAGTACTGCCTCACAAAAAAAAAATTTTTGTCTTTTGGTTTCACATAAATGGAAGAAAATAAACTTACAAGGTACAATAATGTCATCATATTTTAGAAAAAATATAAAAAACAGAATAAGAAAATACAAAATCTTACCTCAAGGTATTTACATAACATAGAAGTACATTATATTCTGTATATATCTACGAATGTATTAAATTATGAATACAATAATATATATTCATAATATGCATATATGGAAGGTATATAATTTAAAGTACATACTTTCAAAATTATTGTATGTTAAATTAAGCCACTATAACCTCAAGGGTTTATACACAGAAAAATAAAACAAAAAAAAAACATATAATAAAATATATAATACATATACGATATTATATACTAGAGAATATTTTTAATATATAATAGATATATAATATGAAGAAGATTGCTATAATAGAACCCACACAATTTATTATTTTTTTATTTTGTTATATAAGTATAACAAAATTTATTATACAGTTTTTATATTATTCTTTTATTTAAAGGTATCACTATTAGTATTTATAATACAGTGTTGGACAAAATGAACGACTTAAGTCAATTAATTAGATCTAAGGATATAAAAGATTTAATTTAATGTAGGGTTTTTTTTAATTTCGATATTCGAGACATTCGTAGCTTTTTAGCATCATCTTAAGACTCTTTTACTTTAAGAGACATTTTTTTCACTTTTAACTTTATATGAAAACATTTTCTCTTTAACTGAACAATATTTTACTTTATTTGAAGTAAAGGAATTTTACTGTGAGAGAATATTTTTCCATAACAAAATTATGAAGTACTACTTGATATATTACAGACTGTACAGTACGAACAAGTTTTGACAGTGTTATGTGTATAATCAATAATCATCTACTACATTCGGAACTTTTCAGGCTCAAAGTAGTCTCTTTATAACCCTTATTAGATATTTCTTTTTGAAGGTTTGTGTGTTAAAATATAGGAAACTATTGAAAAGATATTAGCAACTTAAAAAATGCGTTCAAGCTTAACTTATACACATCACTTAAAAAAATTTTAGTTAAAATTAAATATTCGCTATGCAAATTACATTCCGTCGGCTGCATCAGAATCTTTTTTTGAAAATCAAATTTGTAAATTTCAAAGTTGAATCCAAAATAGTTTCAATATCAAGAAATTTTAGTCAGATTTTTGCGGAGAAGATTTTCCACTCATAAATTGAGCAAATCATACGCGCTCATAGCTAGAGATGACTTAGTGTTGAGTGAACTCAAAATCAAATTAATATGAAGCCAAATTAATTCAAAATCAATTAAATGTTTTTTTTTTCAATTCTTATAAAATTAGCTGTTGGCCCGTCACAGAATGACGAAAGGTCACTTGAAAGAAAAACTTTTTCTAATTAAGAACTATTTTTAATTTCATTATATACATATACATAAATTGTATATCAATACCATTTTCATCATATGTGTATAATAAAAATAGACTAGATATTAAATTCATTTGGGAAGGGGAGTGTATAATAGAAAACAACTTGATTTATCGAATTTTTACAGTTTTGAAAAATTGAAATTGAGATAAACTTTCTGACAGATGTCAAAAACATCAACATCATTTTTAACTTTTAACATTAATTTAACAATTAAATAATAATTTATTAAACACATATCAATCTTTTAATGAATTTACTGTTCAACACTGTCTATACTTGAATATTTCATGTGAATAAAATGAATTATACATAAATTCTCATTGTTTTTACCTTTTAAATTCAAATTTTTTTTGTTTTGTTTTTGTTATTTTTTCATCTTCGCTACCGTAAGGTTTGCGATATAATATGTTGTCCTATCAACTTAAAATAACTTAGATATTATATGCAATGTTTTTTTATCCGACATAGTAATAAGTATATACCCACACGTACATATATACAATAATAATGTTAAAAAAAAGGGGATATTCGTCAGAGTATTGCTTTTATAATAGGTAACACATCACGTTTTGTTTATATTTCTGATTATATTTTCTCTCTCTTTCCATTTTTTCTTATACAACAATATCAGCATAACTGTACAATACAGAACTGACTATACAAAAAGAGGTTATGTATATACATATAATAAAATAAAATAAAAAAAATATGTTTGTGTATACAAAAGTGAAAGGAATCCCAAAACAATACAAAAAAGATTAATAATAATACCTATATAAAAAAAAATTATTTTAACAAGTTTCTTCTTCAACCGTTATTCATGCATTTTATAAGTCAAAAAGTTGTTTTTTTTTTTTCCAAATCCTTAATATCGATTTTTAAATCTGATGGAGTTAATGGTAGAGCAAGGTGGAGTACCTATATTGTGTTTCACATACTATTTCTTAAAAATATAAAATAATGGTTGCTATAGTAACTGGGAACACTTTTTTTTTTAAATCTCGAATTATTCAAAACCTTACGCGAAAATATGTTAAACGTTTGACAGTTAGTAGGTATAATTACTTCATATTTAAAATAATAAAAGACCGTACCTAAATTCCCTTCCACGCGAATTTAAAATAACGCGATTTGAAAAACTGATTCAATTCTCTTTTTATGTGATTGAATTTTATATAACGTTATTTAAAAAACATAAATACGATCAATTAAAAACGTTTTCCGAAATTCTAAAACAAATTACAAAAATGATTTTTTACGCGATTTCCTATTTACGCGGATTTTTGTGGAATGTATCTATCGCGTAAAAAGGAATTAAGTGTATTTGACGTTTAAAACTATTTGACAGCTTAAGAATATGTTTGAAGTTTCAAAATTGAAACATGACATTACCAGATGCGTCAATCAATAAAAATCAATGTAATGTAAATGTACTATTAAAGATATATTCTATTAAAAAACCTAGCTAAGTTATAAGAAAATCGTTTTCGGAATATTTTTCATGGAATTTTAATTAACAAATTTCTAGTGAAAATCTATCAAATCTAAATCATTCTATAAATTTTTTTACAATATAATTTATAATTTTTTTTTTTTGAAAAATTGATAACATAATAAATTTATAAAATTGATTAATATTATTGATAATTTTCTTTTTTTTTTGTAGGTATCTTAATTTTTTTCTATCCAACCATGCATCACCTAACTTTCTAGAAATTATTAGAATTTTTCAAATTAAATTTTTTCGTGAACTAAATATGATATTTTTTGAAAATGCAGTGATGAAGGGTTTTTCATTTGGAATTTTTTAACAAATACCTATATTATGTATTAATTTCAATTTAGAAATTCTATGAGTTTTATTTTGACCTTGAATTTTTAAACATTTTTTAACTGTAATTTAAATAATTAATATAGATTATAAAAAAAAATATAATATTCTATTTATTATAGGCTAAAAGGCAATTTTGGACATGGAAATTTAATATTAGTTCATATTCAATCGTCTAAATATAGCTTTGAGCTCAAAATTTTCCGTAATATACAAGTGTGGCTTCATTACCCCTCATTTTTGTACAATATATTTAACTCAAAAATATTTAAAATTTTTTTAATAACTATATTTGAAACCTTGAGTAAGAATATAACCTCTCAAATACTTAGTAAAATCGTTTTTGTTATATTGCATACTTTTGGGCGTTAAAAATTTAATTTGAATAGAAATCCTCTATATATAAATATTTTTATTATAATTTTTTTACCTAACCCAGTAACAACATTTTAAGCGGAATTTAAAAAAAAAATTTTCATTTTGTTCTCATGTAGAAGGCTTAAAAATGAAAAAAACCCAAAAAAAAAAAAAAAATTTAAACGCAATGAATTAGAAAACAACTTTTCTTGATGTTTCTGTCATTTCATATTAAAATCTTACCCTACAGGTTATATAAATATATAAGTAATATATGTATGTAAGATATGTATATGTATAGATATACTAATACATAAAACGTTGATGGAAAAAACATTGTTTATTGTTTTGTCAGGTACAAAAAAAATTACAAAATAAAATAAAATGTTGTTTCATTATAAAAAAACAATTGTTTTTACTGCTGATGTATTCTAATATTTTTTTTTTTTCATCTCATCAAAATACACATTTTCTCTTGTGCATATATTTTGTATAGATATGTGTAGGTATTAATATATAATATGTATAAAAAGACCTTGAATCCTTGTTTTGAGTTTGTGTTTTCCTTTTCCGCTAATAGTTTTTATACTCATTTTTTATGTTGTCATTGAAAATGGAAGCAGACACTAAACAGAATAAAAAAAGAAAAAACCAAAAAATTGCTTTAGAGAATAAAGCAATTGAAAATTTTATGCTGGAAAAACTTAAGGATAATTATTAGTTTTTCTTTTTTTTCTGCTTTTGATGGTATTACACTTTGATTGCAGAACAATTTTCAATTGGTATAATGCAATTACAATGAAATCAGTTTCATACAATTATTGTAATTGTTTTTTATTTTAATTTGTTTAGGTATTAAATAAATTAAATGAATCCGTAGACTGCAGACATTTGTAGATTGGTTTATGGAAAAGCGATAAATTTAATTCATGGAATTTTTGAAGATTTTTTATTTTGTGCCTTTGTCTGTCGCTGCAAGGCTTCCCTTCTTTACTTTTAAAAATTCGTATTTTTAGTCATTTAATTTGGTTTACTTCGCTTCCACAAAGACATGTCGTGGAGATAATTATAAAATTTTAATTAAATAATTACAAGAAGTGATGCATGTAATAAACTGAATTATTTAATCAATCAACATAATTCATTTTACAATCTTTAAAAGGAGTAAAGCGTTAAGAGTGAAAATAGCTAAATTAGAGATCATCAGAAGTCACGTTTCGATAAAATGTTCTTGTACCTCCTCTAGTATGTTCCTGAAGTTTGTGTCTACCACCTCTATTTTAAACTAAATTTTTGGAACAACTCTTATATACAGATCAACTTATTGGTTTCGGATATTGAATTTAGGAAGAGGTTCGGGAATAGGGGTTGAGACTGCATTAAACGTACTCAAATAGACAGTATGAATCAGTGTGAACTTTCGCAATAAATAGACAGTAATAGGCATTGCGAACTATCGCTTTCTTAATTTTGGGAAGCTCTTAATTAGTTTAGATCTGATTTGATTTTAAAACTTAATTAAAATGGACTTGGTCTACAGACTGTTAAAGCCAGCATTATTTAGTTTTATATTTCTATTTCCATATTTATTGTAAATATTTCCCACTAAGATGCTTCAACTGATGCATTTTTAACCTTGCAAAAGTAATAGGACAAAAGATATAAGACAAATACTGTAGCACTCTTCAACACAATTACTTTTCTAATCCAGAAGTAAGTCTATTATAAAGAATATATTATTTAAAAAAAAAATCATTTTCACTTAAAACAAGTGATTTAAACCATATGCATCTTTAAAGTATCAAAGAAGTCTACTATCTTGTAAAAGAAACCTTTGTGACAAGATTTTTTTAAACGTTTCCTTTTTTTTATTTACTGCAAAAGTAATCCGAGAGTATTTAAAAGAATCATCAACGTCTTGTTCATTTTTATCATTTTGTGCTATTTTGGTGTCTTTGTGTTATTTCAGTCAGTTTATTCACTTCTTCAAATCATTGTTTTGGTGGTTTTTTTTCATGAGCTCTTTATAATTAAAAATCCTTTATGTGATGAAAAGATGAAAGACAATAAGAACAAAAACAATAAATTGAAGTGATATGATGATATTCAATCCGACGTTTTGTCTGATTCAGAGTGACTGGAAATTATAATAAAAAGTGGTGGATAAGTGAAACTTAATGTACCTATAGATGATTGGTCTAAAACTAGTTATTCTTTATACTAAAAATAGTTTTTAAATTTTTTTAAATTGCCTCTTTGTCTTTGTAATAAATCTAGGATCATAAGAGTCCAATCGTCTATAATGGGTCACTTAAAAAATTTTTTAATAGAATGAATTTCAATTAAGATTTAACTTAATTTTGGAAAAAATTTATTTATAGTAGCAACGTAAGATATGATAACCGTAGATATATAGGAGGTATTCAAAGTTAATCCTTAAAACTGTGACAATTGATATGGAAAACGCGATCCGTTCTTATTAAATAATTGTTTTTTGGAAGTGGCTTTTGTGGTGATATTAGGTGATCTAATTGAATAACAATAAATTATTAGATTAAAGAGGTAAATAGGTATAGCAAGGGTTTTGTATCCAAGGGATACCTTAAAACTTTAAATAGACACTTGAGAAACTATAACCCCTGGTAGTATCAGATTCTTACTCACCAAAAAAATTCCTTCCCTCCACCTAAGCCTGAATAATGGAATAAGAACCCAACCTGGTTGTGCAGTATAATAGCTGAAACTTTTAGACATAATGTTCATCAAGAGTTTAATAGAAAACCCAGAAGAAATAAGTTGCCTCCTCTTCTGAGAACATAAGGTGGTAATGCGTTCCACAATTTGAAGGTGCGGTTAATTAAAGGGTTCTAGTTCGAAAAGGATCTGCGGTACACATATATGATTGAGAACAGCGTATTTTGTGGAAAGGGTTAGAACTTTGGTAAAATATTCTTAATTTTTTCAGAAATGTTACTTAGTAGATATTTATAGAATACAGCTCCTGTTAGGTGCACCAGCATATATATGAGAGAGAGAACCAACCACTAATCACTGTCCAACCACTAAACGCCTCACATATTTCAAATACAAATAAAATTTGAATGAAGAATTCAACGAATCAAAATTTAAATTCTGTTACTATTTTATACCTTCTAGTCTTCTTTTAATATTATCTTGTAAGTCTCATCTCTTGCTTCATTGTCCTTCGTCTATACATGACCACTATTAATCATAATGATAATAATAATAATATTTTGTTAAAGAATAACATTACTTCGGTAGATGATACTTCTTATGATAAAGAAAAAAAAAACAACAACAAAAACAATAATAAATAAATATTAAAGAAAAAACATTTTGTAAACCAGACGAAAAATTATTAAAACCCATGGATTGAGGCTAGAATTTCAATTAAATTTTTCCCTTTTTGGAAAAAATTTTCTTTTGTTTTTTTTTGTGTATTTTGGTTTCTGTTATCTTGGATTATCGTTTGAAAATTTTCCTTATTCTTTGTTTTTTTGTTTCATGTTTTGATTGTTTTAAGCTACAATATGAATATAAAGATGATGATGATGATGTTGATGATGCTGATGATGATTGGAAAAATTATTTTAGATGATAATATCTTAAAAAATAAAATACTATATTTAATAAATTTAATACATTTACTAGATATTACTTATATACTATTTACTTGTTTATATTATTATATATTTTTTGTAAAGAATATATATAGAATATAAATATGTATATATATATATATATATAAGTATAATTTTTAGTAAGATATTATCCTTTGTTTGTACTGATTAAAGATGAAAAAGATTAAATTTTAAAGAAATAATAGAGGAAAAATTTTAAACTAGGAAGCAAATAGTGAGACTTATATATACTTTTCCTTTCCTTCTGTTTCCATTTTTTTGAGGGTTTTTTTTAATTTTAATTTGGAAAAATTACATTAATTTCTTTTTATAAAAATTTCTAGTATGCAACTATTAAAATATAATTTATATTCCGTCGGAAGTTAAAAAAAATTGAAGGAAATTAACTTAAATGTCTTAAACTTATTAAATAATATTCTATTAAGTAATGGCTTTGTTTTAAAAAATGTTAATGTTCCTCCGGTGCTCTTAGAATGTGGCTAAGTCAATTTTGATACAAAAGATATAAGAGTTTCAATAAGTTAACACCCAAACAGTTTTAATAGATTTAATATATAGATGTAATGGATAACATTCACATAAGAAGTTGGGGATAAAAGTTTGCAAATTTTAGGTTTTTATTGTAATTCCTAAAAATTGAAATCTGTTAATTAGAATGGAAATAGGTGCTCTCAATTTAAAACAATCTATCGCACAAAAATGCCTTGTAGAATTATGAACAGAAAGCGATGCGTTCTTTGAATTTTTATAAAAATATATATAATAAAAAATTATTTTTTGTGCTTGAAAATATGCAATTTTTTTTTGTCTAGGAAGATATTTTAGATTAGTTATCTAAAAAAAAAATATATCTTATCAGATTGGTGATGTAGTGACTAGAACATCGAACTTTCAATCGAAGGGTCTCGGGTTCGTATCCTAGAAAAATAATTTATAATTTATAGCAATAATAGGTTATCATAATATAAAAACTTATTTTATATTAATTCGTGAATAGTTAGTTATACCATCCAGTTATATGACTCATTTTGAAGCTCTAAATAAGTAAAAAGTTCTGAATAAGGACTAACTGTTCACGAGGTTTGTAATTTTATTTTGGGTCGAATGACAAATCGTACTTAACATCTTTGGCAGCAATTTTGTGTTCATCTAAGGTTCCTCCTTCACCTCCAGATCAATGAAACACTAAGCTGTGGGCCCCTGCATATTGAATTTTTTATTAATCAATGACGAAATTAAAACCTGCTCAAGTCGTGGAAGTTTTTGCTTTGACGAGGAGTTTCTTGAATATGATATTTTTATTATCTAGCTCAAATTGGCTTTTAGTAACTGATGGTAATAGTAATTTTGTAAAAACCTATTGGTAATTTATATTTCAAAGTTTTTATTTATAAATCCTCTTACAAGTTCTTTTACTCACTATAATAACAAACAATAGTTAAAAAATAATTAAATAATATAATTTTTTTTTTTGTTATTCACCTTCAATGAAATTCTTTACAAAAACACTGTAAAACTATACAATAATTTTACTTGCTACTTGGGTAAATAAATAAAATGCTATTATATAATATCTCTTATAGATCTCAAAACTTTAGAATCTTATTTACTTTTATATTAAAAAAAAAACAATTCATTTTATTTATTTCAATATTTTTAAGATAAATTCTTTGTATTTTTCTTGTAAAATTTTTCCTGTATATAATTCCAATATTTGTACAATATTTTGAGTGAATACCATAAATTATTCTCTTTATATATTAGATTTCCTTTCAAGTTATTATTTTAAAAGGAAGAAATTTTTATATCGATTTCATTATATACAGCTCTTCTTATTTTTAAAAACAATATAAATAATGAAAAATACAGCAAAAATAAAAATAAGTAAACCATAAGATATTTGAAAAACACTTTTAAGTAATAAATATATTTATATATATATATATAAATAAATAATATAAAATAAAGTATCTGCCATGTTGGTACAGTAGTAAAAAATTAATAACATTTTATTATATTTCAGTTCAGGTGATAAATGAATTGTGCAAGTCTTAAAAACATTTATTTTAAAAGAATTTTTCAGGTTTTTTGTAAAAAAAATACAACATTTTATTTTGATCATAAGTGTGAATTAAACATAAGAAGATTTAAAATATTGGAATTTTTTAAAACAATTGCAAGAGATATTTTCAAAACAAAATTTGCGCCATGAGTTATGCTATTTTTAGCCTAAAAGTATGTTATTTAACTTGAAAGTATGCAGTTTTAGCCTTAAGGTATGCAATTTTATTATTGATTTATCCTGATATTCTAACAAAAATAGTATTGAAGCCTTAATGATTTAAGCAGCTTAGGGGAATTTTTTGGATCCTATTTTATAATTTAAAATGATTAAAAATAATTAATATTTTTCAATGAACAGTTATAAAAAACGAACACTATATAAAATATTTATAAAACTGAAAGACTATTTCTAAAAGACTATATCTATAATATAAAATAGATCCCAGAATTATAATCTAAAGAGTCTGTTAAAAAAATAAAATTTCCCAAACAGTTCAATTAAAAATTTGTTTAAAAATATACTGTCTACATTTTTCATGGACCATTATTCCATTAAATACATTATAAAAAATTAAATAAGCACTTTAAAATATTAAATAAAATTTTTTATCTACTTTGAAAAATGTATTATTTAAAAGAAGAATAAAAATATTTTATTTTCATTTCATTTCAAACAAAAATAATTGTTTAAAGAGTCTGATTAAATTTTATAATTTGATTGTTTTATAATATAAAGGAAAAATATAGAATTGAAAGTATTTATTTAAAAAACAATGTTGAACAAAAGAGTATAATAAAATTAAAGGTGGTGAAAGATAAATATACTTCTAGATACTTATAAAATTCAGTTAAACTAAAAAATTTTTAATTTTTTAAAAATATTAATAGTATAAATTTTAGATACAAAATTTTCAAAGCACTGTATTTTCTGTAAAATCCCGCCAACTAAAGCTTAAAGATACTAATATCATAACAAAACACTACATCAAAAAATATAGAAAAATTATTCACCTAACTAACTTTCCTCTAAACCTGTATACTAAGACTAGGTTTCAATTTGATCATCACTCACACCGAGTAGAGAATACCGGCTATAGAGGGTAGATAAAAGCTTAGCGTAAGTCAACACAGTTGGAGCTATTGAATAATATAAGATTTTTATTTTAGAATATCATCTGACAGAGGTTTAAACCCGCGATCCTTCAATTGAGGAGTCCGGACATTACCCCTATTGTATTGGTAAATAGTACATTAGTATAATCAAGAAAACTATATTTGGTGGCTTAAATTAGCTGTCATACAATTACTGTCGTTTTTTAAATCCGCTCGAGAAAAGTTAATACCCTTGTTGAGTCCTTGGGAAACTGGTTTTTTACGTCCTTTTAAATTTTTTTCTCAGGATGAAGATGAAATTGAACAAAGTTCTTAGTGTTCATTCAAATCATTAATTTAAAAATATATATAGTTCAATTTTGTCCATTACTGTATTTAAAAAAAAATGGTTTTTTTTTTTACATACAAAATTATTTAAATAATTATTTTATAAATGAAAAATTTACAATTTTTTTAATTTGAATTATGAAAAACAAAACTACTTATATTTTTTATTTTCAAAAATTGTTTTTAAAAAATCAAAATAATATGAAGTTATTCTTAAAGATTTGTTTTTATTTATATATTTTGACAAATTAAATTGAAATTTAATTTAAAATTATTTAAATTCAAAATTTTTATTCTGTAATTAAATAGAAAATTATATTTTGTTGGAAATACAATTATTGAATTGTATATATTTTTTTAATTTGTTTCTAATTAAGTTGTTGTCTTAAAAATTGATGAAAAATAGATACTACAATCACGGCCAAAATTTAATAGAGAGAGGTATTTTTAAACTGTAGTTTTTCTTTTTTTAAATAAAAATTTTTGAAATAACAAATAAATTTGTTTGAAGCATTTCAATAGGCGTGAGGAGTTTTTAATCTTTTTAATCTTCAATCAGAATTGAATATTACAGAATTTAGTTTGTTCAGAAATTGGTGAGAAATAATGCCCTGAGGATTTATTTCTTAGGTGGTCATATTGTTTCAGCCCAAAATTTTATCCAAGCTCTTGATTTGAGGTATGTGTATATATAGCTTATGATACATGGAAAAAATATAAAAGCACATTTTTCAATAGTATATATAAGAAAAAACACTCAGAAGGTATCACTCCTTAAATGTGATACATCCTTTCCATACCACGAGTTCTACTTGACCATTCTTCAAATCATGTGAAAACAGCTAACAGTGAAAGCAACTAAATTTAAAAATTTCTTAGCTATTTATTTACTTTATATTAATTTAATTTCGGAACTAAATGCTTCTTTCTTGAATAAATCATTTTTAGTAATATAAACTGTACACAGTATACTAATGTATATCTATTTAATTAAGGATCAATAGCGTCATAAATCATTGTTTTAGAATTTAGTATTCATTGCTATAAATAAAAAGCAATTTTTAGAATCATTTGTATTAAAATATTTATGTACTAAAATATTTATGCACCAATTTACTTATTACACTTTAAATTTTTTCATTAATACTCCATATAAATTGTTTTATTTTTAGAAAAAAAAACTTTTAAAATAAATTATTTTAAATTCTTAAAATTAAACATGGAAATTTCTTGGACAGTAAAATTGTTCGTAGAAGTATGAAACTAATTAATAATTTATATATTATCAACTATAAAATAATTGCACAATGAAAAAATACTGAAAGGTTGCTAAAAATAGAATTCTTACAAATATAGAATTATAATTCATTTGTTTGTTTTAAAAATTTACTTTTAAATACTTAAAATGGCCCTATTATCCCTTGGGAGATCCTTGAAGCCTTTTATTACGCTCAGATGTAGGTTTTTGTAAAAGTTCAATTGATGAGTATATAGTTTAAAAATAAATACTTTTACGGAAATTACAAAAAACGTTATTAAATTAGGTATTTATTTTTATTTATTCGAATGTTACGCATTACAATATCTATGCAATATTGGTAAAACCCTCGGCTGCCCATAATGACGGGCTGATTCTAATTAATCTTTCAATTTTTATATCTTATTTAAATTTGAATCTTAAAACTATTATTATAATTATCTAAATTAAATATTAATTTGATTATTAATAATTAAATTAAAATAGAATTATTTTGAAATTTTCATGAAATTGAAACATTGCATACTTTTAGGGGTCATAAAATAATTTTAGCATTTAAACGGTTTGTACTAAAATATGGCTCCCTGAAATGGCTGAAAAAAATAAAATAACATTCCAAAAAGTTTGATGGGAAATAAACCCCCATTTTTAAAAAAAATACAAAATTATAACCCAAAAATTGGGATTTTACTTCATTATTTCGAAGTTTTACTTTCTTTTTACACCCTTTTTCAGTCCCCTTTTGACTTACCTTTTTGGGGATACTATTTCATAGGATACAATCTCCAAAATAGAAAAATATAAAAAGTTGAGTAGCCCCTCAAAACTTGAAAATGTAATAATATAAATGATAAAAGCTAGACTTTGCATCCAATACTAAAATCGGAATAGTTATTAAAGAATTCGGCATACCTATATTTCATACAATAACCAATCCCAACAAATTTAGAATCCCTTACACACTTATATATAAATTAGAAAATGGGATGTAAGCTGATTTTGAATATAGCTCTAAAATCTCTTCTGATCAGAATTCCTTAAGTCATTTAATCCCATCTTAAATCCAATTCTAACACCTCGTTTATGCAAATGTAATGATCCTTTAATTAGTATATATTATTTAATTTTTCTTAGTACATGATACACTTTAAAAGAATTGGGGTTTTTTAACTTTATTTCTAGAATATTTCGATTTGAATTTGGGGTGTAATTTCAAAATGAAATAATCTTAAATTTGTTAGAATATTATTTACTTTTTTTAATGCTTTATTGTTTGCAGGATTATTTTCAACAACCCTAAAATAACTGTAAAATTAAAAACAAATTTAATATATTTTTTAAACCTAACTATTAAAAATATAGTAAATAAAATTAAATAATTAAAAAAATAATATGTAATTTATACTTTATGAACTTTAAAAATCGTGTAAACAATGTGGTTACAAATTAAATAAAAAATAAATTTTAAATGTTTTTATAACATTATGTACCTAGATACATAAAAATAATATTTAACAATATTTTAACAAAATTTTTTATAGTTTTAAAAATTAAATAATATTATGTTATGCAATTCATAAGTATATATATATATATATATATATATATATATATGTATATATACATGCAATATGCATTAAATCTTGCATAGTATACATAATTTATATTTTAATACATTTCAATGTCCTTAATGTCCTTCAAAATATATGTAATTTCTTACTGTCACATATTCAATGGGTATTTAAAAAAAATGTATATATATATATATATTTTAAATTTTTTTCCCTTATAATTTTGATTATAAACTATTCTGTAAATCGATTTTCCTACCACTAAAATAATATTGCTTTGTTGTTTTTTTTTTTTTAAATTTAGGTCACAATGTAAATTATAGAAGGTATGCATATACATATTCAATACATGAACTACTAATATACACACATGTACATCTTATATATTAAAATGATATTGAAACTTTAAGTGTATGTAGAATGAACCATTTTTTGACGTACGTACGTAATTTTCATTTTGTACGTAAGTAAAAAGATTTTAAAATATTCATCAGATTTTTTTCTTTGCCAGACCCATAGAAAAAGAAAAATAAAGACTATTAAAAAAAAACTAATAAAAATTTTAAAGGTAAAAATTTTCTTCAATAAAAAATCTAAAGTTTACTTTTATAGTTTATTATTCTTTAAAAAATTTTAAGGCAAAGTTTAAAATTTCTTTTAATATATTTCACTTACGCAGTGCAGGGAAGGCATTGTAATGTAAGTGGAAAATAAGGCTGAAATTAGAATTTATTATTTGTACTTTCTAAAGTTTTATTTTACTTAGGTCTGTTGGTTGGTCTTAACCTCATGGAAAATCATGATATCTTATGGAAAATGATGACATTTAAATCTCATAATCATAATCCAGACAAATTAAAAGCTCGTTAATTCAAAATTCATAAGTTTAAAAAATTAGATATACAAAAATACACCCCTATTAAAACGCGGCATTTAAAATCTATAGATTTTATAGTTTGTTACTTAATTAATTAACACGTTTGATACGTAATCAGGATCTTAAATTACGTTGGTCGAGTTTCTTATCCTCAAGATATGAGGATTTGAAACTTGGTATAGAACGCCACCGTATTCTGTGAGTCGTACATTTATAAAAGTCGAGAAAGTCGATACAGAACATCACCCTATAGACAACTAATGTGTGTCACTTATTAAGAAACATTGTAAGAAAATATTATGATATTTTTATTAAAAATTTTTAAAACTAACTAGAATTAAATTGTTTTTAAAACAAGTTCATGTGCCCTCCCTATTCCATTCATTATAATTATAGCTACTTTAGTTACAAGGGATCATATTCCTTGTTTGTGGTTTAAGGATAGAAAAGACCAAGAGAAAAATCTTAAAGGGCTCAAAATCAGCGTATCCAAATCTTTTATTGCACCAACACCAAGCTCTAATCAAGTAATCAATTCGTTGATAAGTGAGTGTTTTCCAATTATAATTGAAGTTAACAGCAATCCAGCTTCATCTTATAATATATGAATTTGATTATTTGATTAGTGATAAATGTTGTTGATGCAATACGGTCCTGTTGTTCATATTGAAAAGAAGCGTCTTGTAAAGAACTTTAAATCTTATTTGTAAAGTTACGCCATTTTAAACGAGAATTAATGAATAATGAACAACCGGAGAAGTCAACATTAACACCACTAAAAATTGATTGTAGTTTTCGAAATTTTGAATATTCAACTTTATTTCATTTTAATGCATTAAATTAAACGTTGTTTAGAACCAAGTTTTAGTCTATTATAATAAATAGTTTGTCATTGAAAGTTTTCATTAAAAAAAAAACAAAAATAAAAAAAGAAAAACTTTCCTTCAATTTTTAAACTACACTATAATTTTCTTTTAAAACTTTAATGAAAAGAAGAAATATAAAAAAAAAAATGTTATTTTTATGTATTGAAAATCAAAATATTCTTAATAAATTAAGTTTTATGTGTAGCATATTATATAAGTAACATATTTTTTTAAATTGATTTATTCTGTGAGATGTGGTATCCTTTCCAAAGTTCATATTAGGGGTATCGTAAATGCTTTGGATAAAAATCGTTGTTAGTAAAATAAGGCGAATTAAAGAGAAGACAATCGCAGAAAAGTTGAAATTCATTAATTATTGTAACATGACCATTATGTACTAGTATTACTTCACCATTCTTCTTATTCATCTTAAAAATGAATGCCTTTTGGCTCATTAGTAAAAAAATAATTTCTTTTTTTAATTTTGAAGAATATAGAGCCAAGATATTGGCAGAATTGGATTTGAAAAATATTTATAAGAAAGTGATCAGTAAATCAAACCGTGATTATTCGATAAATTTCAACTTTGGTAAAAGCTTTGAATAATATTTTATGATTTTTTAAGATAACAATCTTGCGAAACTTGTAAAATAAAAAAACATGTTTCGAAAATATGGTTCAAATGATTTAAAATGTAATAAATTAATTCTAGAGCAATCAGGCTAAGAAATATGTATGTCAGTTGTTAGAAAAAATACTTCAAATATTTGATTAGTATAAATGTTTACCCTATTTTATTATTAATGTATTTAAATTTTCCGACCTCTAGTTCATTGGTTTCAAGAAATATTTACTAAATCCGGCGATTTATTAGAACTAATTCCAAATAACATAAAAGCTTTTACTTTTGTTTTTGAAACCTTTTATTTTCATCATGTGATCCTTTCTGTAAAAATCAAATTGTAATTAGCAAATAATATATCAAATATTTAATTAACAGAAATTGCATACTTTTAGGTTACAATTATTGATTCTTATCATTAAAACAAATTCTTTCTAAAATAATTGTTATTTTTTCTTAAACAACTAAATTACAAGAGGTATTTTTTTATTTAAATTGATGTGAAATTAATAATATATTAAATTGAAAATAATTTTTTACAACATGGCCTATGAAAGCTCGTTTTTTAAGCGCATGTCGAGATTATGGAATTATATTCTGTACAATGTGACCCCTAAAAATGGCATTTCGTATTTAAGCGGCTTAAATTTATGGAGAATATTAACATCTTTCTCCTCAATATCCCTCCAAATTTTCTTCATCCCACATAGTCTGAATTTCCCAAATAACTTCCCCATAATCCCAAATCGCTTCCATATTCCCATCCCAGCAACCAAACTGTACATTTGTATCAAATTTTCGTCCCTAAAGTTTGGTTCAAAAAGATTGTGGTTTTGGTTTGTTAAAGACGTCCATTACTCAAAGATATACCGCATAGATTCAAAGAGTGGCTTTCAAGTGTCCCTTTAAGAGTCCCATTCCCTTTAAAAAAAAATTCTTAACATTTTATTTCTCAAAAGATTGTTATTACTCACAAAATTCAGTCAATTTTAATATTGATCAATAACATAAAACTGTTATATTAACATTATACAATTTTAGATCTATTATTACAATCACAATCAATTATTATCATTTATTTCAGTTCAGTTTTCATCCGGAAAAGTGAAAAGCTTAAAGGCTTTAAGTTTTTTTCCCACTATTATTTTTCCTTTATATGTCGAGTTTCAAACTTAATTGAATACAAAATTTTAAATAATTTTCATTCCATTATGTTTTCATTCCCCGTTTTCATATAGTGCTTCACTTAAGTATTGTTCGTGCGATTCATTATCGTATTTTGAAAAATTTTCATTCTATAATTTTCTCAAGTCAAGGAAAATAAGAAAATTTGCGTAAAATTTGACGATGATACAATAAAAAATTAAACAAGAAACAATGATTTTAAGTAACGAGATTTTAATGTTGATGTATTTTATTTCAATGCCATTTAAATAGAATGGAATAGAGTGACCAGCTCTATTGTAATTATTTCAAATTATTTTCAAAATACTCTCCAGCACAAAGAATGGACCGGTTGTACTGTAGTGTGAAATTTTAGATTCACAAAAACCAAAGCTTTTAAAACTGCTTTAAAATATCCTCTTCTTTTTTGGAAGGACATCTGGCCAGCTATTGATATCATCGCGTTGACTACCCATTCCTTTGCAGTTTTAATGGTTATAATTTTCCTTAAAAAAGAAGAATTTTCTTATGGATATATTTTCATTACAAAGAAATGAAAATAAAGTGGAAAATTGAATTTAATTTTTATTTTTTTTTATTCTGCTGTTTTTTTTTTTTTGATATATTTTTGTGTTTTTTTTACTGTGTTGATTTAATAATTAAATTAACCTTAACAAATTGAAAATAATTGTTATGTTTTCTCTTTCTTTCGCCATTTTAATTTTTTAAAAATTATTTTTTCTCAATCTTTTTAGAAAAACAACACAGAAAATGTCTTAAATATTTCTATGTTTTGTGGTATTATTAAGGAGTTGTAAAGGAATAAAACTGTGTTGGTTTTTTTGTATGTAGAATATTGTTGTGTCTTAGCAAATCCCCTGTACTGGAAAATCTTAAATTTTAATTTTTTTTTGTAAATTTTACGGTTGACGAATAATAGGCGCAAGTGGTGTTTCAAATTATTTTCATGGGTTCTTAATTTACTTAATTTCTTTTTTTTATTAAATTTTTTTTTCTTATTTAAATTTTTCAAAAAATTGCTTGGAGACAGTCAGATTGTCTGTTGCAATTGAGTGTAGAAGGACAATTATTTATGTAAAGTAATTTTTATAAAGTAAATATAGATTATGAAGTTAGTAAGGGATTGTATTTCCCGATGAATATAAGAATTAATTTCCCAGACGGGTGAGTTTTGTAATTTTGTATATGATCGTAATTTGACTTTGAGTTCCAATTACCTTCCCATTATTATTTTTATTAAATTTTCAGGTAATAGAAAATATTAATATAATTTATAAGTTTTATAGCTTGCAAATGACCATGACTTCTGAGCACTAATGAACGAAGAACCAAAAATGAACCAAATATTTAGAAGGAAATGGAGGTGGATTGGCCCGATTCTAAGGAAAAATAATGAATTCATAACAAAAATGACGCTAATACGTAATCATTTAGTCGGATCCAGTTGAAAAGATAAACCCATAACAACAGGAAAGGAACAGTGCTGGATTAACTAAATAGAAAGTAAATATCCTGGAATGAAATAGTAGAAGAAGCTATGAATAGAAATGAATGAATATTTTAAGTTGAAGCCCTGTGCGGAGTTACAGGAAAAAACAATATAAGTTTTATTTGATTCCCTGAATATTTTTCAGTTACTGCACATAAGAAAAAACTTACAACTTCATGTCAGTTACTCACGCGGACTTAAATTGTTTTTAAACGGTTTTAAGATAGTTAAGTCATCAAAATATAGGGCAGAAGATTACAGCGCCAATTAACCAAAAAGTACAGAAGAAAATTAACCAAAAAGTAAGAAAAGAAGAATTTCTTCCATTTAAAAAAAAAAACCTATGTAAACCCCTCAAGGTCGCTACATCAATTTATACTCCTTAGCCAAATCATCTTATTTTTGCTTTCAGATTTGCATACTTCAAGGCGTTAATATTAAATTTTTATCGTTGTGGGGGTATATAGAATAAAAAATTGTTAAAAATTTTGAAATTACAATATTTCTATAGTAGCGTGGCCGGTTGTTAATTCTTGTAACGGTTAATATTTTACTCACAACATTCTTTTATTTCTTTAGGAGGTTCAGCGTTAATTGAATTGGTTTGTTCTTGCTCCAAAATAATAAATTTAATTATAATGAAAATACATATATATTTTCTTTATTATAATTTGTTTTAAGTTTTGGATAATTAATTTTAAATGTGATTTTTTTAACATTGTTTTCTTTAATTCATTTAAATTTGCAAAAAATTATGTTATTTTTTTTCATGTTTCTTTTCTAAATTACTTAGGAGTAAAAATTTTGAATCTTAAAATTTAAACAAAATTTATTGTAGTCCTTATAAATTTTATATTGAAATATTTTTTAAAGTTAAGCAATTGTTTATTTTGAATTGGTTACTTTATAACATAATAACAGTGGAAGATTTTGAAAATTATTTGACCTTGTTGTTTCCGTTCGTTTTTATATTTGATTCTGAGATTTAAAAAAACTAATTAAGTTATTTTCTAAGTTTATATTAAAATTTTATTAAATAGAGTTGGAAGTAATTGTACAAATTGATTGAGGGGGATTCAAAACTTTCTGAGGTCTGATGTAAAATTTAAATATTTTACAAAACAGTTTATTTAGGGAATTTAGCGATTTCTTATTCATTGTTATTCTAATCTATGACCACCTCTTTTCCCAGATTTGACGAACTCTGATAAAAGAAGTTGATTTTTTTTTAAAATGACGTTGGTGATCTTACTGAAAATTGTGATCCTACATTATTTCTTGTAAATTAGTCATATTTTATAATAATTTTTAAATGTAAATAGAGCATCGGAATGAAAGTTTCCATCCAATATTCCAAAAAACAATCTCCACTAAGTCAAAATTATCAAAGCCAAGATCCCCAAAGCAAAAATTACCAGAAACCAAAAAGCTTTTTTCAAAATATTTAATTTTTTTTCAATTTAAAAAAAGTTTTACATTTGAGTAAAAATTCAAAACTTTTGACTTTTATTTTTGGAGATCTTATCTTCGAAGACTTTGGTTTTAAGGTTTTATCTTTCGTGATTTAAGCCTTCGGGACTTAGGCTTTTAAGGGTTTTTGTCTTTGCTATTAAGAATTTTGTCTTAGGAATATTGCTTTGGTGATTTTTACTTTGAAGATTTAGGTTTTGTTGATTTTGGTTTCGCTGATATTAGCTTTCCGGATTAGTTTAGGTTATGCGGATTTTGTCTGTAAAGATATCTTCTTAAGAAATTCGTACACAATCTGCTAAATATTTATTTAAAAATTAAATTTTCCTTCAATGTTTAATAGATTATTTTTACTTTAATATAAAGCAAAAAGCCCTGTAGGTTAGTAAACCGACAGATTATGTTATAATATAATTTCTTATACTAGTTCCACGCCACCTATTTCACTAAATCAAATTTTAATAAAAAAAAAATTTTCTGTCAAAAAGGAATTTTAGAAAAAAAATTATTAACTTCTAAGAAAAAGTTTAAAATTTTCTTAGACGTTTTTGTTTTTTTTTTTTTTTTACTGACTAAATAAAGTGAGATTTTGAATAAGCTACTTAGTCTTGAGGAACTTAATTTATATTTTTCTAAAAAAAAAAAACTTTTCTTTTAACTTTTACCTTATAAGTGCTACAAAAAATGTTTAACAGTTTGTTTACCAATCACTTTATATTTTAGTTCGCTATTAATATTTTTTTTATAACTTTTAAAAAGTTTCCGAAAAAATTTGTTTAAAAAAAAATGAAATCATGCTTTTAGAACTAGTTCTTGAAATTCTCTTTTAAATAAGAAAATTATTAAAAAATAAACTTTATGTCTGATATTTTTTTACCTTTGAGCTTTGGTAGTATATTAAAATGTAATAAATCATGGTTTTTGTTTGTTTTTTTTTGTAATTTTAGATTTAGTTTTATTTTATTCAATTTGAATATTCATTATTTCAGTAGTAGGAAAGAGTCGGTTTTAAATTAAGATTGGAATATCTAAATTCTTTATTTGAGTTTGCAATGATTTAAAAAGAAATATCCACATTAAATTTAAAAGAATTCACGATTTTGCAAATGTCATCATTCTCAGTGCAAGTGCAAGAACGTATAAAACTAGTTAAAAGTTTCTCCGACAGAAAGAGCCAACTTTTTAAATAATATCATTTTAACAGGCTAGGCATATATTCATTTAAATGGGAAGCAATGGCAATGAACAGAATTGCAAATGTGGGCTGAGGAGAATCCGAGAGCATTGTATCATCGGCAAAAACACCCTTTAAAATGCACTGTATAAAAAATGCTGATTTAGTGTAGCCACCTTGTTCTCCAGATTTGACAAAAAAGATTTTTTAATGGGGTCTTGAAGGGTTAACGTCAACAAATTACAAATATTCAGGATATGCAGTAGGTAATCAAGTTATTAAAGATATTGAAAAAATAAAACTGTTATTTTAATATAGAAGTAATAAATATAATAAATCCTAGTTATTCCAATAATATTTTGCATCCAAAAATTTAGTCACACTTTTGGCTTTTAAAGAGCAAAATAGGTACCTGCTCAGAATCAGGAACCATTCTGTGATCGGCGATAAAAAATGATTTCCTAAAATTTTGTTTGGCATTTTGATGATATTAAACGGATCCCAACTTAATACTAACTAATGGGATATGAAGCAGTGTGAAATTAATAACTTAATATATAATTTCTCAATAGATGAATACACATTTTAACTAAAAACATTATTTTGTAAAAAACTATCGAAATTTTTTGACAGAAAACTTGTTGTTACATTTTGAAAATATTCAATATTATAGTAACCATAGAAACAAACCAAGAAATGTATTTAAATATAATTATTTTAATCGTAAAGTTAACTAAATTCCGAATTTTTAGAAAAATTCGTACTGTACCTAATAATTTGGGAACCAATTGTAAAGCAGAATCTTTACAAAGAAGTTGTAATATTGGAGTTCGAAACTCTGTGCTACGGAATTGAAAATCTTTATAAAAAAGTCATTAACTGGCAAGGGGTATTTTTTTTTAATAAATTACTATGTAATTGCAATAATATTGTAATTGAAAATAATTTCTGCGAATCTCTAACTAATTCAGCTTTAATAATAGTTGTTTAATTGCTTTAAGATCATGGTTTCGATTTGTTGCATCCTGTTTTAAATCTATTGCTTCAACCAATCTTAAATATGTTAAATTTTAATTAACACGCTTCCATTGCAAAATTTTTAAAAATTATAGTTTATAAGGCACTGTTTTGTATTCAGTCAATTCGTTATACGAAAATTTACAGTATTTTGAGAGTTTTTAAATCCAAATTCTTTTCCTTTAATTAAAAACTTTATTCAATTTTTTGAAAATCGAATTTGCAGACTTACATCCTTCAACCAATATTTTAAATATTCTTATTAATCCAATAAATTAATCAGTGACCCTTATGAAAGTTTTTTTAAAGTGTTAAAAAATTTTTAAAAATTAAAAAAAATGAAAATTTTTAAACTTAAAAAAAAAACCTATAATAAAGTTTTGGCCTCCAATTTCAAGATTAATTCTATATGCACATCATGTACAAAAAACCTTGTAGTTAACACTTAAAACTCGCAGACGATATTTTTGTTTTTTTTTTTTGAATCCATTAAATTTAACGCCATTTTTTTTTTGGACGCAAAAATAAAACGCAAAAAATAATATTGGCTATTAAATTCGTAATCTTGTATTTTTATTTACTTTTATTTTTTTATCAGATTTTTTTTTTTAATTAAATTAACTTAATTACAGATTCCATTTTAAATTTTGTTTACCGTTATTTTTTTTACAGTTAAAAAGGAATAATTTATGTACAGGTGCAATATTTTGTAGGATGGCAATTTAATGTAATAAAAATCACACACATTTTGATTATAGGAATCAGATTTACCGTGATAAAACACTTTAATTTAAATGTTTTTAAAAACACCTGCTCTGTTAAAAAAAAAAACAAAATACAAAATTATAGTGAACTGTTATTTTATTTTTAACTAAACGAAAATGGTTACATATAATAAGACACACACACAGACACACTCAAAAAAATTTGATTTAATCTTTTTTAATGTGTTCATAAAGGAAGGTCCTTTCAAAAGTCATTACATATGGTGCATGTATCATTAATTCAATATTGAGTTTATGTGCCTTTAATATTGATTTAAAATTTAATGAAAAGGAAAGGTGTTTTTTTTTTAATAATTTTAGTATTAAAATAAATATAAATTATTGTAAATTATTGATTATAGGTACTTGTAATAACATGTTAATGAGCATTTTGTAAGGTAAAAATGTTTTCAACTTTTTTGTTTTGAAAACTTAATTAGTTTGAAAGGTGAATTATACCATTTATATAAATTATAGAGTTTTACCAGGGACCTTGAAGTAATCTTTCATCACTAATCTAATTATCATGTTTTGATAAGTGAGTGCTTTGTACTAATCTTACTTGATTGGTTTATTTTTTTACTATGGCTTTGGTGCAGCAATTATTCCCAGTACATCACTGGAAATAACAACATAAGAGTACCGAATAATAAAATAGATACCTAATTATTATGTGCATAAAAATTACTTAATTTGGAAACTTGATAAGAATAAGTAACTGATGCGTAATTATTTTGGAATATGTTTTGGAATATGTGCAAAGCTCATTATAAAAACTGTTAGAAATAATTTTTAGAAAATTTTTTAAGAGTTATTCTTATACAATCAAAGATGGATTATATAAGCTTTTCTTCTTGAATAATATGGTTTATATTGAAAGGTTTCGTTATTTTATATGGGAGCCCCCACTCTGGTCTAATTACTAAAGTAAATTTAAATTTACAGCTCCTCTTCATAGCTACCCACTAATAGTTCTTGTACCAAAACTAAAGAGCTCATTCCGACGGTTAGAACACGAGATTTCTGGTGTTTTTGTATCGGAGCCTCCCGATCCCCTAGTCCAATTTCGCCCATCTACGAACTTAACCTTTCTTTTGGCCAATAAGGCATTTACGCTAAATTTCATCAAAATCGATTGAATTTACGTGAGTATTGTACATATAATGGTTATACTAAAATTTTAAAGACATTAGCATGAACTATATGGTCGTATAGATTAAACAATATATGAATTTATTAATATTAGATTCTTATTGATTTTTATTTAATATTAATTTTATTTGAAGCTTAAAATAAATTATTTTTTTACATTAAATTTTGAAATTTATTCTAGTTGTAATTTTAATTGCGATATTGACTACATAATAATTTTTAAATTATTAAAATTAATTAACATTCAGGATTAGAACCAATTAGAAGTAAGTAACTTTAGATATTGGGTTACTAATATAGACTACAAATCTTAGATTTTAAGTTTTACTATTATACTATCTTATCCTACACAAAGTATATTTGTATTTAATATACTATAGTATTCTTCTGTAGTATATATACATACTAAAGGAAAACTCAAAAATTCTGTTATATAACATGTGCAACTTTATAAGATCTGTTAAATTTACACGATTGCAATCGATTACAAATCGCTAGACCTAGAAACTTTTAAATACAGAAAGCTTTAAAAAATATGATAAGCTTCTATATTTGATTAAATTATCATTCATTTGAAAGTTGTTTTAAAAAACCAATCTTTATTATTCAACCCTTCTTATGAGACTAACTTAATCTTGATATGAAATATCCTACTTCTGGTTTGTAATCACATGCATAATTATAAATTTATTTATTATAGTTAAGAATTTACTCTAATGCTCATTAATGCATCTGCTTTGATAATGCATAACTTATCGTTAAATATTTTAAATGCTACTGTTAGAGACTGTTGCAATTTTTCAAAAAAATTAAGTTTCTGAACATTATCTAAATTGTATTAAAGTCACCTTCACATATTATAAAAATAACAAATAAACTGTTAAGAAGTTTTACCTGGTAACAATTACTTTAATTAAGAGAAATCATTTCAGTACCCTTTCCACCGAATTTAAGTTATTATACAAATACTCGTAAACAATTATTCTAAAAAATAATTAATAATTAGTACTGTATATAGTAAAGTAATTGTTCTTAAAATAAAAACTTATTCTTTTAATCCTAATTATTATTCAATACTATTATTACTAACCATAATTAAATTACAAAAACAAACTGATTGTATAAAAATGTAAACAAAATTAATACATAGCAACAATTTACAACATTATATTATTATATACATATATACAAAGTTATTTATATAAACAAAGAACTACACAGAAAAAAAAATAGAAATAAATAGGAATTAATAGGAATTTTTAACTGTAAAAGATAAAAAAAAAAATTGAAATAAAATTGATTGAAACCAATTAAAATTGTTGTTTTTTTATCCCCCCTTTGGCTTTCGTAGAATTTTATTTGTTTTTGTTGTTTTGCTAAATTAAGTTTTAATTTTATATTTCTTTCTCTTTCTTTCTATTATTCTTTAATTCTTTTTTCCTATATATATATATGTATATGTATTTTGTTTTTATCTTAATTTATTTATTTATATATTTTTTATACTTTTTTATCGCTTGTTTTTTCATCATTTTATTTTATTTATTTAGGTCAAATCCTTTTATTTTGTTTTTTTATTAAAAATTGTTTTTTGTAATTTTTATTTTTTTTATATTTTTTTATAAAAAAAATGTAAAAAAAAAAACAAAATAAAATTCTTCGCCGACATAAAAATACTAATTACAAAGTTGTTTACAATATTGTATTTTTTTTTATGATTTTCAATTTAAATTGAAACAGAAATAAAGTTCATTGTACGAACAACAAATATTCAAAAATAATTAAAAAAAAAATAAAACAAATAAAAATTAAAATAAAAAAAAAATACTGTTAAAAAACATTATAAATCACAGTTATATTGTAAGTTTTATTATTATTCAGATTTTGTTTGCCATTTATTACGTTTTTTGAACCTATAATTGTTAATAATGATGAAAAGAGGCAAAGCAAGTAAGCGAGAGAAAGATAGAATACAAAATTTAATGCTACCAATACACGTAGAAAAACGCTGTTAACTTGGTGTGCGGACAATTTTCAAACCTTACCATACAAGCCAAGCTATAATCGAAACAACATTTTATTTTTTATTTTTAAATATGTTAAACGTCAAAGTATTTGACAATTTAGGCTTTTAACAGCTTTTATTTTAACTATATAGCTCTGCCTGTCTGACTAATGTCTTGGAAATGCTCCGGTTCAAACCCCGGTCGGATCGTATCTAATAATAAAATATAGTAAAGTTGTACAATTATATCGTAATAGTTAATATAAACAAAGTGAATATAATGATTAAAGAAATTGAAGCCTAGTTTTAATAGACTTGGTGAATGCTTTAGGAATAAAAAAATATATAATTCTGCCTATTTATTTTTTTTCTTCTAAAAATTGCGATTTTTAATATTTTTTTTATAAGTTTTTTTAATTAGTTATTTACCTAATTCTTTTGTTATTATATACTTTTACGAACTTGCCTTTGGCTATGGCTTTATTTTTCATTCTGTCAGTTAGTGATGTATTTATATTAGAAATCTGACCATAAATTTATAAGAATTTTATGGTTCAGTGGTTAGCAAAGTGGCTTCGAGTGTAAGTAGATCTGAGTTCGATTCTCCGTCATAGATAAAAATTTTTTTTGTTTTTTTATCATACATAATAATGTTATTATTTTTTCAAATACTAATATCTCAACGTAATTTTGTTGTCAAAAAATGGAAAATACTAAAAACAAAAATGAAATAACATTTTTAAGTGGTTCAACGTGCCTATACACGATGCAACTCAAAATAGTATGCATTTATCTCCACCCACAAAAATCACAATTTTTTGATTTTCATGCAACCAACTTTCTAACCTTCCAAATGGTTTTTCAGCTTGGCCAAATACGATTCAATTCCTTAAATCCCCGTATCAAGTTGAAAACCAAGTCCACCGTGTATGTACAGCATAACAAGTAATGAAAAATAAAAAGGGTTTTTAAAAAAAAGACATTTTTATATTTGAATAATGTATTCCATATTAAATTGTGGATAAAAAGTATATTGAAAAATTGTTTATAATAATTTTAATATAAGAAAAATAGCAAAAAATTAAAATACTTTAATTTAAAAAAAAAACTCTTTATAATTAAAAACAACCTGAAATACATGTAAAAATATAATGTCGAAGTTCTATTTTTCGAAGAATATATCAAAAATGTTAAGAAAATTTATATAGCGTTTCAAAATACCAAATTTTCTAGTAGTTGACTCCTTACTTCTCCTAAATGGAAGACCATACTTCACTATTTTGTTTAACGAACGGACCGACAGAGTAAAACTATTTATTCAACATTATTTTTTTAAAATTTTTTTTTTGAATACGTGCTAAAAACTTATAAGAAAACGCGAACTGCATTGTAATATGAAAATAAATTAATAGGCTAAAGTACAGCATCTAGCTGGAGTGCTGACTTTCGATTTTAAAGAAGGAAAATTGAAATACGGTAAATCGTGATTAACACTAACATTGGAAGTCAATTAATACTAGAAATCAGTAGCTAAAAATATTATAACAGATCAAATAACAAATGGGTAGATATAATTTTATCATTTAATTCTTACAACTCACAGATATTAAATTACTATCGAACGTAATAACTAATCTTCACATTAATCCGTATAAACTACAAAGTATAAATTCAATTGCAATTTATTGCATTTATTACATCTAAGATATCAGGTTGAACAATTGACATGAATAGAAGTCCAACAGTGTTTCAGATAGCAAAAGTTTCCAAATTTATTGAAATCAAATTTTAAAAATTTCTAGTTTCAATACGATATGCATCTATACAACGTGACAGGTTAATCAGTCCAACAATTAAATATCATGTAAAAATGAAATTCTTTTATTCACATTATACTGCATTTATCATAAAAATATTCGTTTGTTAAAAAATTAATACATTAATGGTTTTTAAATTAATTAAAATGTAAAAATCGTCGAAATTAATATATTTACGTTCAATTTAATAAAAAACAAAAATGAAGTTACTTTTTCATTTAACTAATTAGTAAATGAATAATTAAAATTAATAACTTAGGACTTTAAGGTAAATATTCAGTATTTTCGTTTTATTTTTCGGAAAATATTCATTACATAAATGGAAAGCAAATAAGATTAAATAAATAAATGTAAAAGTAATGATACTCAATGCAATTAATTAAACACATAATGCATATAAAAAATTAAAAGCGATCAAATGAAATCGTGAGATGTTATTAAATTTTAAGCTTAAAAAAGTCCTGTTATGAAATCCTATTAAAAACTTAAGGTTGATTATCAAAGTTCACACCGACAACATTGACACGTGGCGACATCGTATTTTTTCTGATTTTTTTTCACATTTAGCATTATGTTATGACTATTTTTCTCATGGAGGCCTCGGTGGATAATTATTATTCACATTACGAAGCAATGACTTGAATGTTGATGCTCTACCCTACTCATGACATTAAGTATCATTCTCGATTAGTAGTTTTTATTTTACCCGTGGATGCTACGTTAATGTTAGTAAATTATTCTGAATATATTCGGAAGAATGCATATTATCAATAATAACAATCACAATCAACATAATGTTTCCACAGGAGAGTCAATGTGACCGCAATACCACTTTAAGTACAAAAATAAACCACTTTTTACATCAAATGTCAATATAGTTCGAAAAAGTATATTTTCGTCGCAGTGTATTGCCGTCACAGTACGGTGTCTTCACGTGTCGGCGTAGTAGGTGTAAACTTTAATATATAAGCTATAATTAAAATAATACAGTTGTTAAACTGCAGTAATTAAATATTTTTCTGTAATTATATAAATGGAATTTTATTAAAATTAGAATTCTTTAGAATTATATTAAAATAAAATATAAAGTCACTAAGGTTTATTGTTTATTTTTTTTTTTTGAAAATTAAAATAAATTTAATTTCTGACATTTAACAAAATACTTAGTAAACAATATCAAATTTTAATACCAACATTTATAATTTATTTTCCGTCTCCCTTTTTTTTTTTAAATAAAAAGTAATTTAAATTTTTTTTTTAATATATTTGATCGTTTTTTTTTTTTTTTTATGGAATAATTTTAATTTAACATTCACCTTTTATTAAAAATAAATTTAAATTCTTTTAATTTATTATTTTTTTTGCTACCATTATTATTTCATGTAAATATTTAATTGTGATTCCAACCTTTCCAACAAATAAAAAATGAAAAAAAACAAAAGAATTTTTAAATTTAAGCGTGTATGTAAAAACAAAAAAAAAAAAACAAAAAAATGAAAATTTCGGAATTTCATTTCCCATTCGTTACATGTGATTTTTTTTATATTTGTTCTGTATATATTTCAGTTCCATATGTACAAGACAGAGAACGCAATAAACTTGTCTTGTCTTCTGTCTGAGATGATTTTATTTGACATAACTAGAACAAAAACACAAGGATATTTAAAAAATATACATATATTGTATAATTTTATAGAAGTATGTATATTTCTTTGCAAATACAGTATTAGACAAAATTTGAAAACTTTATAAAACATGTATGTAATAATAATTACAAAATATTATTTGTTGAAGTGTATCTGTTAAACATTTTCCTAAAATTTCTGTTATTTAATTTAATTAAGGCTATATCACCTGTAAAGCTGGGGTGATTTAATATTGCATTTTTTATGAGGCATTGAAATTTTAAAATATTAGTTAATAACTAAAAAGTATAAGATTGAAATGTGAATTCTTAGAAAAATCTTTATTAAAATGTATTACAATACAGTTCAGTAAATAGCTGATTCCCAAAAGTTTATTTAAAAAGTAAAGATACAAGTTTTTATTAATTCCTAAGGTCTAAAGTAATATTCCAATTCACAAGAGTTATACTTAAAAAATATGACCCGATTTGGCAGATTTTATATAAATTTTTCAATCGTTAAATCGGCTTATTAGGTTTAAATGTAAATAATATTTTATTTCATCATCGGCTGAATTAATGCAGGTTCAAATCTCTGTAAAGCAATAACATTTACAAATATGTATTTTGACCCTTTCTATTATTATTCCATAGTAGTTATAGAACTTCATCAATTCAAATTTAATAATTTATCTATACTTTGGTCTCACTGTATAATTATAAGAGAATTCCTTATATATAAAACTATTACATTGGTTAGTGTGAAAAATACAAATTAAGAGAACACTTAGATTGTTGTTTGTCCCAAAACTCTAAAAAATGCAATATTATTTAAGATATGTTGGTGACTCAGGATTCTATTTCATCTAGAGCATCAATTTGCTATTTTTTTAAAGTTAGTGTTTGGCTTTTATCCATTAAACATAGGATTAGTATGTAAAAGTTCAACAAACTTTTCTCTATTTAATTAATTTCCCTTCTTGCACAAATTCTTCTAAATTTCAACCAAAAATAGTTAATCCTCCACTTTTCCATTTTTTAATTTAGTTTTTTACAATTATATAACTATCATTTTAAATAAAATAATAATTATACTTTACTGTAATCCGATTGTTACCAGACCCATGTAATTATATTGAAAATAAATCTGATATCTTCAAACTTTTATTAAAATAGGTCAATTGGCAGCGCTGAAGCTTCATAAATCGAAAAATAGTACTTTTGTTTTAAAAACATCTATCGTGCTTAAAATAAAGAAGAAAATATGATAATTTTTTGCTCAAAACTGCACATATGAAAGTATTTTACATTTTTGTATTTTTTATATAATCTGTCATTTGATAAAAGTTTGTTTCCTTGAGAATAAAATGAAAAATATTCAGAAAAACAAAAAAATGTTAATAAAATGTTAAAAATAAATAAAGTCTTGTCCTCGTGTTGTCATTTCTCACAGTCAAAAAAATAAGTTAACGGTAAAAAAATTGGGAACGAAAAAACAATACAATGAAAGAGTATAAAATGTCATTTTAAATGAATTAAAAATTTTCGTTATTTTACATATAAAATATTACATATTTCTTTTTAATAATATATATTCAATATATTTACAGTATTTAAATAATTTCAATGTTAAAATATTCAAGGCAAATACAATTATAAATCTATATATGCTGGTACATTCATGTAATACAAATTACATTATACAAGTACACATGTTATGATTCAAAATTCCTCTTAAAATGTCATTAAAATTTTAATAATCCCTAATCCCATCATTTCAAAAAAAAAAAAAAACATGTTCACCGTTATTTTTTTTTTTTTCGTGAGATAAATCTTTATTTTTTTATAAAACTCTTTTTCCAGCATATTAACTAAGGTTGTAAACTTTTATTTTCGTGTTATACAGACCCCTAATCAAGTTTGACAGAAATTTGACACCTGACAACAAAATTTAAAAAAAAAAAAGAAATTTACTCATCAAAATACTCATCAATTTTCATTTTTGTAATTGAAACCTTTAAACCTTCCAGGAAATTTAAAATTCAATTACGCTCAACCAAAATATTCCAAGAAAAAGTTTTCACCGTATGAATCCCAAAAGTTTTTAGTGTATTTATTCAAAAATCCTTTTTTTCTCAAAATTGACGTTTAAACATAATATGTATGACAGTACATGTTTATTTAATATGTTATTGTTGAATTTTAACAACCAAATTTTAATTGACATGAGATTAAATTTTAATCAGATAATATTACGTACTCAAAGAATATTTAAACTATTTATATATTTGTGAACTCAAGCTTAAGAGGGATTAATGAAAAAATTAAATGTACCCTAGTCTTAATACGAAATTTCTCTACCGTTATCTATTCATTATTTGAAGTTTACAGGAATTCATATCGAAAGATTCTTTATATTTAGAACTTTAAACAAGTTGTTTTGTATTTTTGTCTATTTGTTGTTGTTGTTGTAGTTACAGAAATGAGTGGAAATGATTCCATTTCCAAATCATTCCATTTCGTATAAGAAGAAAGAGAATTAAACTAAAATCTAAAAATATACTTAACAGGTTTACCAATATAAAAAAAAATTCTTTTGACATTATTCATCTATTAACATTAACTTCATTGTTTTTCTGTTTTTTTTTCTGTTCTGTTATCTTTTAAGTTTTAAGAATATTACAGTATCATGTATTTAGTTTTGTTGGACTTAATGAAATTGAGGTAGTGTACAAAATTTTTTTTGTTTGTGTTTGCATATATATGTATGTATATAAGTATGTGTGACTTTGAACACCATAACTCGCGTAGATTTCAACTGATTTTGATGAAATGAAGTATGAATGGTTTTTTCATCAATAGTTAGGTTAAGTTCTAAAATAGGCCAAATCGAATTACGGAATCGGGACGCTCTCATATAAAAACACCAGACTTTTCGACAAATTTCGAATTCTAACCGTAAAAATTTGTTTAAATTTGGTACATAGACTATTGGTGGCTACCCATGAGGAGTAGGTTTCCTAAATTGATTTTAGTGTCATGGGGTCTTGAGATTCTAGGAGTTTCGGAAATGTCAAGTAATAATAATTCATCAAAATCTTAACCGATTTGCCTTTTTGGTTCTGATCTAGGTATGATTTAAACTTCAATAGTTTTTCTAACAATTCGTTATTTAAACCGGACAGATCAACCAGTTGAACAAAGTTAAAATTATTGAACACAATATTCCTTTCAAAATTGTTTGAAAATTTACTAAAATTTACCTAGACGTTACCAACTTTTTCAAAAAAAAAATTTTTTTTTAATATTTTCCACCATTTTCTGCACCTTCAAAGGAATTTATTTTGAGAGTCCCTATCAACAATGACAAAAACAAGATAAAACAATAACAAAATACTTTAAGATTTAGTGCAGGAAGCGTAAAGCATGTGTATATATGTTCTTAGTAAGTATCTAGACTTTTTTAAAAATGAAAATCATAAATATTATTGGTAGTATTCTAAAAAAAAAATCTGAGTATATGTGTATGTTACATAAATATATTGTCCTCTGGTATTTTAATCTCATCTAAAGAAACAAAAAATTTAGATGTATATATATATATATATAAATTTAAACATACATAGTATACATAATATGTATACAGTTATAAATTCAGTTACAAAGTAATCAGATTTATTTTATTAAATGAATGTAAATTTTTAAATTGAAAAAAAACACACATTTTCAAAAAATAAAAGAAATAGTAGAACTGAAAAATATTTGTTTTTGGCAGGTGAAATGAAAGAAAAATAACAGGAATATAATAATGGAAAGAGAAAGAGACAAAAAATAAATACAAATATAAGTAAAAAAAAAAATGTCAGTTAAAAAAAAAATGGATGGAATGAAAAAAAAATGTTTTTTATTTTACCATGGTTTATTTGATATATTATATTTAAACATAATATGTACCTTACCTATATAATATATATATATCTGTGGCCAAATGATATAATAGCTTATGTCAACATAAGCGTAAAATGAGATAATGTCATAACTGAATTCCCAATTTGTTTTTCTTTCTTCTAAAATTTTTCCAGTAAAAATACGTTAAAAACTAACGGTTTTTTGAAACAAAAATCTAATAGCTTACGTCGTTATTATCGATATTTGCATTTTGTATAATAGCTTATGTTAGAAATTGTTCTTAAGTTATACAATGACAAATATTAATTTTAAATTAAATAGCTTAAGTTTTATGATTTAGGTTAAAATAAAACTCTTAAAATAATTAATCGTTTTTTTAAAAAAGCTTAAGTTCACATAAGATATTTTTATCGTTGTGTTTATCATATATTGTTTAAAATTATGTTGACTTAAGCTATTATAAAGAATTATTAATTTCTAAATCAAGTAGACTTATGTTATTTAAGATATTATAACGAAAGTTCGATTTCTTCATCAAGTAGGCTTATGTTATTTAAGATATTATATCGTTTAATTTTTTTCAAAAATGCATTCTTATGTCAACATTAGTTATTTTATTGAAGACAAATGAAGTCACGTTTAAGTACTTAAGATAAAAAATTGTATAAAATAGTTTTGCAAACATCTTAAAACAATATATTTAACGTTTCCTTTTAAAAAGTAAAAACGATTTATTTAAATTAAAAGTGATTTAGATTTGAAATATTAAAGTTGTGGCAAAAAACATAACAATAAATTAATTAAAGTTTTAATTAAAAGAGTAAGTACCTAAATACTAATCAGAAAGAAATCAACTAAAATTCTATAATTTTTATTTATTAATTCTTGCTTTTATAATTTTATTTTTCATTATTTTATTTGGCGTTACTGTAATATTTCGAATAGAAACAGAATTTATAATATTGCCTGCTTAAATTTGTTCAAAATTACTAACTGAAAATGAATAGGGCTAATAAAATATTGTCGATGGCAATTGAATTAAATGCCAAAAGAAATTCTGGAAATAATAAAGAAAATTACCAAATTCGCGAAAATACTGGTAAGTTGCAAAATGAATTTTGGAAATTTATTCCTACTAGTTTCACTAATTGGATAATTATATTTTTTCAAAGAAAATCCTCCAATTGAAGAACAGCAAACTTTATTAGACTTAATTGAAAACGCTGACGAAGAGTTAAAAGACCCAAATTACGTTCCAAGCGATAATGAATCAATATCATCTAGTCTTCTGAGTCAAGAAACTAAATCGGCGGGAAAATTTTTGGAAAGTCAATTTTTAATGGAAATTGATGATAGTATTCGAGAAAATCAACAGCTGGAATTTGATGAAAATAGTGACATCAGTCGTATTAAAGAGAATCAGAAAGGTCGAAAAATCAAACGAAATGCTGGAAAACAATATGTAACAAAATCTGGTAAATTAGTGGGACATAGAAAGGTCAAAAAACTAGAAGATTGTCGGAAAAAATGTAATTTAAAAATTTCGTTTGAAGCTCAAAGTGAAATTTTCCAAAACTATTGGGCATTGGGTTCCCAGCAATTAAGACAGAGTTATGTGTCTGGATTGATTGATGTACAGGATAAGAAATTTGCAAGACAAGAAAAAAGTACGTCAAAACCACGAAATCGAGATAAAACTAATTACTATTATTTAGATATCAGAGGCGAAAAAATATCAGTTTGCCAAAAATGTTTTAGGTACACGTTTTGTGAAACAGAGCAATTCATTAAAACTACTGTTAAGAAAAAATTGGAGTCTTCAGGACCCACAACTTCTGCAGACGGACGTGGTCGCCATACTAACCACAAAAAAGTTTCCCCAGATGTACAAAGTGAAATAATTGATTTTATTAAATCATTCCCGGCGTACGAATCACATTACACACGGCGTGATACGTCAAAAAGGTATTTAGTCAGTGATTTGTCCATATCGGAAATGCATAAATTGCACTGCGATAAGTTATATTCAACACATGTTTCCATAACTAAATTTGCTGAAATATTTCATTCATTAAATTTATCATTTAAAAAGCCAAAAGCTGACACCTGCCATAAATGTGATGTTTTGAAAATGAAAATTGATATTGCAACAGAACAGGAAAAAGAAGATCTCAAAACTCAACACGAGGAGCATTTAAAAGCTGCTGATGCAGCATATTTGAGTAAATCGAAAGATAAAGAAAAATCCATCCAAGATCCCACAATAAAAACTTTTGCTTTCGATCTTGAACAATGCCTACCAACACCTTTCTTACAGTCATCAGTATCTTTTTATAAAAGACCACTATGGACATTTAATTTGACTGTACATAATTTCAGCACTGGGCAGCCTATTTGTTACATGTGGCATGAAGCTATTGCACGTCGCGGTGGTAATGAAATAGCGTCATGCCTTTATCAACATTTGAAAACTTTGTCCTCAGTGACAAATCACATTATTTTTTATAGTGATTGCTGTGCAGGGCAAAACAAAAATGCTTTTGTGGCAACAATGTTTCAACTATTTATGCAGGAAGAACATTCTGTTGATACAATAGATCACAAATTTTTGGTGCCAGGCCACACGCATATGGAATGTGATGTGGACCATTCTATAATTGAAAGGAAGAAAAAGAAGACTTCTATGAAAATTCACCATCCCCGGGATTGGTACCAATTTGTGCGATCTGCAGGAGTGAAAAACAAATTCATAGTATTTGAAATGACACAAAACCATTTTATGAATTTTTCTTTGCTTTTGAAGCAAAAATTTATGTGGCGTAAAGTCGATAATAATGGAAAAGCATTTTATTGGAAAGATATTAAATGGCTGCGGTACACAAAACAGTTTGGTACAATATTATTCAAAACTTCTTTCAACGAAAATGAGGCATTTCAAGTATTAAATTTGCATCGTCGTGGCATTAATTCAATTTCAGAAACAGATTTACAAAAATCTTATAATTGTGATGTACCAATAAGTATAAAAAAGAAAAAGGATTTATTAGACATGATACCACTAATTGATCAATGCTACCATAGCTTTTACGAAAATCTCAAAACAGAAGATATTTTAGATTTTCATCCAGATTTGACAGAGGAAAACGATGAATAATTTAATTTTTCCTTATACATAATGTGCTACAAATACATTTTTTTCTTTAATTATTTAAAAATATTATTTTTCTATTTTTTCTATATTAGTTATAAATACATTCTTACATAGTTACAATATAATATTAATAAATTCTTGTTTCTCAAAGAAAGATTTAATTTTTTTATGAAATTTATTATCTTAAAAAAAATTACAATATATTATGAATTTGAATTGAATAAAAATGTTATAAAAACTATTGGGAAAGCTTGCTTAATTTCATTTTAAATTCATAATGCTGATAGCTTAGAATAAGGAGAGGAGAGTCTTTGCAATACGATAAAATATCTTATGTCAACTTAAGGTCAACTTTTAGGTAAACTTATTTTAATAAATTAGCTTATGTGACATAAGATTCTTTAATCACAGTAAAACAAAATTTTAATAAAAGCTTATGTTAAAAAATAGTTATTTTCTCTATTGTTATTAAAATTTTTTTAATTAAAATTAAAAAAAAATGTTGGAAAACATTGTTGTTGTTTTCGACTTGAATATCGGGACGAAATACTGATTAGATTTTTTCAGGCATCAAATTAAAGTTTCAACTTGTCATATCTCGAAATTGAATTATTCAACTTAAGCTATTATATCATTTGGCCACAGATATATATATGCAAATATATAAATACAATTTTTTATTATAAATAATAATTTAAAACTTTTTTTTTCACTACGAATAATTCTAAAAATATAAATGATTTTTTCGAGTACTTTTTTTAAACATTGTGTTTGCGTGGATGTTATTTTAAAATAAAATTTGAAATATTAAAATACAAATTTTTTATATAGTACTTAAGATATAATTAGTGGACTGTAATAATGCAAAAAAGCTTATGTTGTAGGTGTTTAATTTGTTTTTTTTTTTAATTTTTAGTGATTTTAATGGTGTTTTGAAATAATTTTTGTAATAATTATTAATATACGCTTTTCAAAACTTTATTTACATGTTTACATATTCGTATATAATGTCGTAGTCCTTTTTTTTGTAATTATTTATTTTCTATAGGATATTTAATTTTTAAAATCACATTTTAATCACTTTTATTAGTTAAAGTATTTTCAAATGTTTAACCGACTCTTAAGCTCTGTAGGAATTTTTCGGTGTCGGCTTTTTCTTATAAGATAAATAAATGATTAAAATCTGTTCTGCAATTTGTAGTATGTTATGGAGGGGCTTCAAAAGTTGTCCTCCGCTTTAGAAAGTGGGAAGGAGGTGGTATAAGATGTCCTTCAAATTGTAGTATGTTATGGAAAGGATCTGGAAGTTTTCCACCGCTTTAGAAAGTGTTAAAGAGGCTTAAAAAGTGTCCTGCAAATTCTAATATATTATGAAAAGACCTTCGAAATCATTTGAATTGAACTTCTTAACTTAATATTCTAAAAGTAAAGTTTCTTGTTCCTCGTCAGATAAATTCATAAGTTATACTTCTTATAGTTTAGTTGGAATGAATTTTAAAATCTCCCATAGTCAAATATAAATAGTGTATTGGGATATTTGATATTTCACAAAACTATAACTAATATAATTTGCCTATAAGTTAATTAAAACTACTACTAAAACTATTCCATACTTTAAAAATATTTTTTTAAAACTTGTTTTAATTTTTTTCTCGCTGTATAAAAATAAAGACTCAATTCGAATATACTTTTATAACTTCCATTAAACTTACTAACTAGCTAACAATTGTGAAATATTTCAAATAAAATTTTTTAGTATTACATATAATAAAATATAAAAACCGGAAATATTTTTAAATTAATTTAAGTATATTATGCAAAATGTGAAAAGCATTTATACTAACTAAAATAATTTTTTTTTAAATGATTAGGAATTAACTCAATTATTTATTTTTATTTTTAAATACATTACATTCATATTTTATAAATAATTGGAATTATATTGAATTTATCTTTGAATAAATAAAAATAATTGGTAAAATGCGCTATCAAATTTGAAGTTTTATTGAAATTTCAATTTTAAAAATACAAAATACTTTTTTTGAAATTTTATTATTTTTTAATATTATTTCGTATATTCAAATTCATATAAAATCGGTAGTCAAAAGTCAATTATTCATACAAAATTATAAGTCAATTATTTTACTTTATATTTTATTACTATAATTTTATTAAATTATTAAAAATTGATAGAAATAAATTTTATTTAATTTTAAATTTCTGTACACCTTAACTAATTAAATTTTGTATAATATATTAATTATTAAATTGTATTAATTTTTAATAAATATTTAATAATGAATTTAAAAAAAAAAATTTGAAATATGTATTATTTCATATTATTTTTACAAACATTTTTTAAAATTTCCTCATTAATATAAATAAAAGTTTGTATTTTCTTTAAAAAAAATAAAATAAATATTATGTATTTTATAAAATAAACTTTTTATATATTAATGTGTTTCAATATATACTTTTAATAAATAAAATATCGTATTGTGCATAAAGTTTATGAATTGACAAAATATTAATTCCGTAATCACAGTTGATTTTGATGTAAGCGCTAACTCTTCAACTGTTAGGCTAATAAGCCTGTCTATACCATAGGTACATGTTGGAACAGGGGGTCATATTATATTCGTGTTATTAGAATTGGTCTTATTGAATTCCACATACAATTTAAACATGAGATAGTACTAGGCCTTATAACATGTAGAAACGTCTTAGATTTTCAATATTTACAATTCTATTTTTTGTTTATATTGTAATATTTTATATTTTACTAATATGGTATTCTATATCTGCGAGTTATATGATTTAATTAAATTATTTGTTTATATTTTGCATTTGTTTATATTTTTATATTAAAGTATTTTTTATTAAAGATTTATAATTATTAATTATTGATTATGCCATTAATTTGAACCCAATGGCGAATGGTAGCTGAGTCGAGTCGAAAACCTGAAAAGTTTTTTCACTTTCACTAGAATTCGAACCCGGGCCCTTTCGCATGAAAGGTCGGCACTCAACCACTGTGCCACCCAGATGTTGTTAAGAGTTTTTAAAATGTTATCTTCTTTACTAATATTTCGACCCTAGAAGTATGCAATTTTTTTTAAAAAGTATTTATATTTTTAATTTTTAGTTCTCGTTCTTAGTAGCCGTTTTAATGTAACCTTTTAATTCCAATATTGATAAGAATAGTATTATTTTTATGCAAGCCATTACTTAAGAAAAAAAAATATATTAAAACTTAAAATAGTAGTTTAAATATAAAATATTAAATAAAGACTTCCTCTTTTGTTAAATTTTTAAGATTCCTTAAGGAAATAAAGGTTAAAATTAATAACCCCAGTAACTGACGGTTTCAAAACTTTGCATTGTGGTCTTTGATCTTTATTAATATTACAAAATAAATAAATAAATAAATAAAAAGTAATAATTGAATTAATAGCTTTACTACCAGACGGAAATCCTAGATTTATTTTATGTTTTTTTTTTTGCAATTTTACAATTTTAATAATTTGATAGTAAATAGTTAATTTTTCTCATGTAGGTGCAATCAATTTATCACAAATCAAATTAACAAATAATAATATTTTAAATTAACTGGAGTTGTTAGGTATTTTTTAACAATGATTTAAACTCACTGGTTTAAGGTGAAACACATGTCTTGTTTACTAAAGGAGTTTTAGTAAAGAATCTTTAAGAAGAGGAATTTTTTAGTGTATCTGTCACCACTGAAACAAAAGTCATGCTTTACTTCGTTATTACATTGAATGGGTTAGGGGAGTGCAAAATAAATAACTAAATAAATAAATCGTTTTTAATCTAAACTATATTGAGAATTAAATTCTGAGAACTTCCCCAATTAAATTTATTTACAAAAAAATAGATAAATCAGAGCTTAAATATTAACTGTCATTTTGCCTTCCTTAATGTCTTTATTATGTAAAATTTGATATTCATATATTTTGCCAACTTTTTAAATAAATTTTAAATTTCAAAAAATATTTAACCCATTGCCTCCTACAGCTGTCATTTATTATATTCATATCTTTTTAAATGAATTGCTTTAAACTTGTGGATAATGCATTAAATTAAACAAAATGAAAGTATATTTGATAAAAAAATGTTCAAATGTTTAATTCTATGTCAAGAAGGACATGCAATCACACATCCGAACATACATTATACATTTTTATTGATTTAAAATATAAAAATAAAATAAATAGTTTTAATTTGGTTTTAAAGTTTTTTTTTTCTGTTCTCTTCCATTAAATTGACATTTAAAAAAAAAACTTTTTCTTGACATTTTATCACAATTTTATTTATTTATTTGTAGTTATTTGTATTTATTTTTTAGTTGTATTTTTTTTAAGTTGTTACTTATACTTCATTATACATATTTTAACTACATTTGTAAATATATATATATTTTGCTGAAAAGTTTTTGATTTTTTTGTACTATATAGCTATCTCTTTTCATCTGATTTGCATTTTTATTGTTTGTTTAGAATATGGTTGTATTGTAAAGTTGAATTTTGATAAAATAAAATTAATCGATAATTTGTACACAATTTATTTAATTTTAAATAAATATTTTATAACTCTGAAATTATGTAATACAAAATAACAAACATAAACTTAAGAAAGAAAGAGAAAGAAAATACAATAAAAAAAAAAAAATAGATAAATAAAATAAATTAAAATTTAAAAGTTCCAAAACAAGAATAATCAATTATTTTTTTATTAAATCAAAAAACAAAATAAATAAAAATTATTTTTAAAAATTTTATAGAATATTTGAAAAATTTTTTTTGTTTTTGGATTTTTGGATCACCCTTAAATTGTTGGTTTGTATTTCTTGTATACAAAATACATTTACGGTATGAAACTTTAACACATCTGTTGACCAAAGTTTAAGAAAAAAACAAAAAAAAAATAAAATTAATATAAATTTATTTTAATAATAATATCATAATATAAATAAAACATAATCATTTGAAATAATAAAATAAAATTTATTTAATAAAATATTTTTGATTTAATTTGAAATAAACTGAAAAAAAAAACTGAGGATAGAATTTTCTTAAAGGAATTTGTACAGATTTTGGTATTTTGTGTCCAATGTCGGTTTAAATAGTTGATATATAACTTTAATAACTTTCTATTTTTTGATATATTTTTTGACCAATAGATGGGGTGTTTTGAGTTATGAGTTAAAAGAATATTATACCAGGAAATTCTAAAACTTAGCATTGAAAACTCTAATTAGCTCAATTTTTGTATCATTTAGTGTATAAGGTTTACGAAGGACTCATCTTAAGTCTCGGGAAGATTTGAAAGTCACAGTTTTACCTAATTCCCAATTATATTATGTGTATAAGTCAGAAAGTCAGATTTTTATATTTGGTTTCTAAGGCGACGTGATTTTTGCTGGAATGAGTTCTTATAAAAAGTAACTAGATAAAGCAATCAATTCCAAACTCAATAATCATTCACTGATTTTTATTTTATTTCATCCATTCTCATTTCTAATTTTTTCCCTTAGTTTTTTAAGTGCTAACTGTTCAATACTAGACTATTAGTGTATGTTAGAACTTGGAGGTACATGGTTCCTTATTATTATATTTGATTTTTGTAACTTTACTTTGTAATTAAGATTTATTGAGATAGTCCTAGGCCTAGTCCTAGGTAGATGCAGAAACATCTTAGATAGTCATGGGATAAAATTCTGGTTTCAACAAATAGGTATTTGAGATTCAGAAACTCTCCTCTGTCACACTAATATTTGCTTTATAATATTTTAGGCAATTATCCGAATCCGAACTTGCGGCGGACTAATTGCCTTTAAAAGAGTAATAAATTTCACTAAAAATGGAAGAATATTTTTGAGTTAAAAGTGGATTACTTTGAAAAGATAATGACGTGTTACAAGATTTGAAATTACTTTCTTCCTTTGTATTAACAACTGCAATCAAAATAACGATAGTAAAATTTCTGCTTTAAAAAAATTTTTAAATTAAATTAATATTTTGATATTTCATATTCATTTACTAAATATGTAAATTAATTTTGAAAAATATTTTATTTGAAAATTTCATTTTAAATAACTTTTAATTTCTATTTAAAAAAAACAAACACACAAAACTTAATAAAAATTTATGAAAATTTTCTAAATTTAAATTTGATTGAATTATAATTTGGAAATTTTAAATAATATTTATATTTAAATATTATATAAGTAGTAACTATATTATAAAAATGAATTTAAATGAATTTAATAAATTTTTTGTATATATATTTTTGTAAAAATAAATATTTTTTGAACATATTTATTAAATTTTTTGATATTTTTAGGAATTGAATAGTTTCAAATATAGTTAGAAATTGATTAACTTTGAAATAAATTGTAAATTGAAATTTAAAAAAAAAAATTCTTGACAATATTATATTACATTGTTTTAAAAAGGGGGTGTTTTATTAGAAATTCGAAATTCTTCTAAAAAAGTTCCTAACTTAAAAAAAAGGAAATTAATTGGAGCGTAACAAAAGTTGCTACATTTTGATGGAAACTCAAAAGTCTGAAATTTTTTGTGTGTTCGATGGGTGTATGTGTGTCTGTGAACACCATTATACTTGCATAAATTATTGAGAACTTCTCCTTAACCGTTTGTGATTAAATTTGGTATTAAAGCTTTTTTCGTCAATTGTGGGGTTAAGTTCGCAATAAGGACCAAATCGAATCACGGAATCGGGAGGCCCTCATTTAAAAAAAAACACTGGACTTTTCGAGAACTGTAGAATTCTATCCGTTGGAATGAAATTTAAATTTGGTACATAGACTTTTTATTGATGGGTACCAATTAAAAGCAGTTTTCACAAATAATTCTAGTGTAATGGATCAAAAGATTCCAGCAGTTTTGGGAATGTCAAGTTCTAATAACTCATCATATTTGCATCCAGTTTTACTAAAATTTGATGCGAATGTTTTTTTATCCAAAAGAAAAACCGACTTCGCAGATCGACCAAATTTATCCTTAGAATGTCCAAGTGAGGAGGGGGACTCCCATGTAAAATAATAGGATTTTACAAAAAATATTAACAGAATTTACAATGTAAATCACAATTATGCAAGAGGAAAAGCTTATATAATTCATCTTCAATTAATTTCTACGTTTGAATTATTATCATACAGTTTTAAAACATATGGACAATGTTTAAGATTTTAAAACGGCTTCTTAAATGAAAAAAAAATTGGAGTGGCTAAAGTTTTAAATTTTATTATTTATAAAACAGAAGGGCGACTAAAGAAAATGAGCTTTTTATTCTTTTTACATCTGATTCTAAGTATAGGACTCCTTACCAATTATTGGAACTAAGTGACGAGATTTAAACAAGACTTTGTAAAAAATATTTGAAATCATCAATTTTTCTGGAATCATTTATATACTCAAGACATAAACTCAAGACATATTGAAATATCGAAATTAATTGAATTTGACCAAAAATTCTTAAAAACATTTTTCCAAAACCAAAATATAAATTTCCTTTAAACTAAATTTCCCAAAACTTTATCAAATTGAAAATGTATATCTATAGTAACAAATACTCTTTAAACAAAATACAAATACAAAAAAATATATATCTAAAATATAATATTTATTTTGTGGAAATAATCTAAAAAACCATTAAATGTCCTTGATTTTACAAAATATTCCATTACAAATTTAACAAAATTTTTTTTTTAAATAAAATTGAAAATTGATTTTGTATTATAATATGTTTTTAATTTTAATTTTCGATTTTTTTGTTCTATTTTCAGATTGAAATCATTTAAACGCCTCAGTGATTTTTTAAATTTGTTTTGTTTTTTTTTTTTGATTTTTTTTTTGTATTTCTGCAACAGTAGCAACATAATATCTTCAACAGCAACAATAATAACAACAAAATTAATATTATAGCTAAACAAAGCCAAATAAAATATAAAAAAATATATAGATATTATAAAATTAAATTTAAATAAAAATCCTAAAATTGACAAAGTTTCAGAACGAGGAAACAAAGCAACAAAAATAAAAACAAAAAGAAGACACAAACAAATAAATAAATAAATAAAATAAAATAAAAATAAAACAAAAGAAAATATAAAAGTACAACAAAATCAGAAAAATCCTTTTTTGTTTTAATAAAATCCTTAATATTTTTCCAAAAGTATTAAAAAACAACAACAAAAAGCAATTTAAAAAAAAGCAAAATAAAAAAAGCTTTAAATTCAACCTTTTTTTTATTTTTTTACTTATTTCCCATCTCACAATTTCCATTTGAATTTTTTTATTTTCTATACAATTTTCCAATTTTATTCCGTTATTTTTTTTTCCTAGTTTTCCATTTTCTATATTGTTTTTTTTTTTTTTTGATTTTTTTATGTTCGAATTTAATATCACCTGTATGCATACCAGCAGTACAACCATTCAAATATATTCTAAATTCAATTTTAACAACACCTGCTTAAAAATAAATCCTTAATAAATACAAAACAAAAAAAGTAAAAAAAAAAAAAAGATACAAAATTAAATCTAGAGATAAAATCTATAAAATAATAAAAATATATAATATTATAATATATAATAATAATAAAAGAAATTATAAAAAAAAAATAGGAAAGTAATACAAAACCAAAAAAAACAACAAATCTGCAGATATAAAATAAAAAAAAATAAAAATTTTAGAATTATGTCAAATAATACAAAATTTTTGTGGTTATTTCATTTTCGAACTTATTTGATTTACTATTTGTGCTGTTATTTATTAATAATGGTAGCAGCTGGTAGTCGTGTTGTTAGTGGTTTAAAATGTTATTGTAATCCAAAAGAATGTGATCTTATTAGATCACAGGATTGCCCAGGCAAAGGAATTGTATTATGGGATCCTTGCAAGTAAGTAAAATTTATATATTTATATATATATATATATATATATAATTTTTAAATATAATTTTTAGTTATCCTATTTTTTTCAAATATCTGAAGATACTGAATATTTAGGTAGACATTTTTTAAAACTTATTTATATATTTGAATAAAGGTGATGACTCAATGCTAGCGTTAAACTTCATGTAACAATTTGACATTTTCATTATATTTTGACATTTAAATTCGAACATTTATGACCACATCGAAAGCGATAATAAAAGCTCTGTAACGAAGTGACGTTAGATTACCATTTGACTTTCAAAAAATACAAATCAATTAAAATTCGGTTTGACAAAATTTCCAAAACTAAGAAACACTAAAGTAGCAGAGCTTTAATTTTTATTTTCAACTCTTATCTTACCTTCTATCCGTATTGACAATTAATTTGTCTTTGATTTGTATCATTCATATCAAACGCCGCCAAACGTTTGGTAGAAAGAATTCCATTTGTAAATGTTTGAAGTTAAAATTGAGAATTATAAAATGAGTATAAAATTAAAATGAGTGTTGTCTGTCAAATCCAATGGTGCTCATAGAGTTTTTCGAAGCAATATTTACAAAGATTAATAACTCAAAAAAAAAAAAATTAGAAAAATAACTATTATGTGATAAATTAATTTAAGTTATGAAATATTTTTAAAATAACTTAACTCAAATGAATTAATAATTTATTTCTTATAAAAGAATTTTTTGAATTTCACATACAAAACTTAATTCAAAGCTTTAAGTGGCGTTAGAAATGACGCATGTATTACGAAATCACCTTTAGAAACTTTTATTTTTTAAAATGAGATTGACATAATAGATGGAAGCGTTTAGAAATTTGATTTTTTTTTTTGTAAATTTCACGTAGAATAGGGCACCAATCGCCTAGCACTAATCAAGTTATTAAATATGGAACACAAATGAGTGTTTTTTAATCAAATATTTTATTGAGTAGTTTTTATTATGGTGCTATAAAAACTTATCAAAACAATTATTTTTGAATTATTTCGATAATGGTAAGTTGATAAAACAATAGGAAACTCATATAAAAAACTCTAAATAGAGCATTTTGCAAATTTGAATGGGTTAACGAAGGTTAACGAAGTAAAAATGATTTTTAATTCGTGAATTTTTCACAATTTTTTTAACTACAACAATTTTCATATAAATTGAAATTTGTAATTTCTTAAAATTTACAAATTTGTAATAAATATATATTTTTGTAAAACACCTTTTCTTATTATTTTAAATTTATTGCCATAAAACATTTTTTCCAATCAAATTCCAAAAACAAATACAAAATAATATTTTAAATTTCAAATTTATTAGAATTATTTTATCGATACAAATAATTTTTCATATTTTACGGATGTCATACATCTGGATTGGTAAATCAATAAATTTCATTTAATTTCAAAATAAATTTAAATAAAAATGTTTTACAAAAGTCATATATAAAGTCATATTTTATTCTTTAGTATTGTTGTTTTGTTCATTTTATGATTTATAAATAAAATTCAAGACGGAAAAGTTTAAAGACATTTGATACATTTATATTGTAGCAACTTATTTTGAATATTAAATGGATTTCCATCAATTTTTAACAAATTTTCAATAGATTTTGTAAAAATGTTTCTATGCAGTTACGCTCTATTTGTCTGTCCGTCTATCCGCCGGCCTGACCGTCTCACCATTCGTCTTTATGTTTACATAATCTACATGATTTGATTCTCGAAAATCACCATAAGTTTGCTTAATAAATATATTAGAACCTTAGATTAAAGGGCTTCTAGGACTTAAAAATTTCCCATTTTTATAAATCAGTAATTCAGTAACAAGTTTATATTATACTTTCAAAATTTAAGTCACTATGAGAAATTTTATAATTTTGAAAATGAGCATTTTTGAATCCAAATGAATCCAATTGTTTAAAAAATCAGAACTTAGAGCTTCGTATATTCTAGAGTCAGAAATTTAAATTAAATATTAATGTTTCAAATTTAGATTATAATAAAAGCATGTAAAAACCACGTATAGTGAAAAGTGCCTTGCAATTTATTAAAAAACTCTTGATTTATTAACAAATCAGTTAATATTTCATAAAAATCTTCTGTTGCTTATAACTCTGTTTGGGGGCGTGTTTATTTTGGAGCCTATACTTCATATGACTTTAGAACCAGTTGTCTGTATTTCAATTTATCTGTAATTCATTTGTCTGTATTTTGTGAAGTCAGGGTTAAAACCCTTTATTTATATTTATGTATATTATGAGATTATGAGTTAGGAGAGGTTTTAGAGTTTATTAATCAGGGTTTCAATAATTTATTTAGGCGGGGTTCGGGGCGACAACTCTGCAATTGGAAATATTTTATGATAAAATAGGCAAATGAAATGGAGTAAAAAGAAATATACAGGTTTTTGATAGCAACCCCTCTGTTATAAGTCTAGCTTTTTGTTTAAAATTACTTTAGTATTAATTATTTTAAATATTTTATTAAAAAAATATAATTTAAATTTAATTGACATTTCAGATGTTGTAAAATATGTGCAAAAACACTAGGTGAAAAATGTGGTGGTCCTGGCGGTTTCTCTGGGACATGTGAACCACCATTACAATGTGTTGCTAGTTTACCAGTTACAACTGGATTAGGTATTTGTAAGGGTAAGTTTTTCAAAAATTAATTATATCACACAAAATATTTAATATAAAAAAATAATTTAAATCAAAATTATATTTTCAAGTTGAGATTTTTTTTAAAAATCTGAAAAAAATTTTTGAACTTTATTTAGTTTAAAATAAAATTCCAACAAGTTTTTTTTTATACTTTTCAATTTGTCGCAATAAATCTATCTTCTTTACAATAAAACTTTTGTCCACTAATTTTTCAAAACAAAGATTTTTATATAACTTATTTTTAAAATTGTAGATATATTCAGTTAATAGGGTGTTTCATAAATGAAGTTACATTATATACTCAAGGATTAAAATCAGTCCTTATAATTTTGAAGAATTTAAATGGAATCCAGAATGCAAAATAAAAGCTATCTGTTTTCAGAATTTAAAAATTTGAACTTGGCTTCGATAGTATAGTTATATTAACTTTAATGAAAAAAGGAAGGTACCATTTACAAACTACCGGTTAAACAAGTGATTGAATTCCGATATTCATTTGAACTCGAAAGTACTGTTTAATTCAGATTTTCGAAAATAAAGATATGTAAACATTCAGGGAAGGAGCAATCTGTTCGCATATATATGATTACTATAGATGACTTTTTTAAAATTGATTGTTCTATACTGATTATCGGTATTTTGTCAAATTTTGGTTTGTCATCAAAACCCAGAAAAATTATAAAAGTGCTATTTCGCACCAGTTTAATAGCATTGTGACTCACTGAGAACTACTTTCAAATATAGGTTGGAAAGTAGAGTTCAGACTAACCAACCTTTCATATCTATCACTAATTTTCAACAAAATTTTGCACAATTAAAATAATTTTAAAATCCCCACCTTTATATATAACAATGCCATATTTTTCTACTCAAAACCCATCAAAAATTGATTTGAAATTTAAAAAATTTATTTTACTCCTAACTCACCCTGTAATCATGTATAATATTTTTTTAAGTTTGTACTATCTTTTCAAAATTAGATTGAAAAACTTTTGTCATACTAGGTCAAAAATTTTATAAATATTTTGCTTTTTTTGAGTTTTTTTGTAAATTAACTTTTTAGTATACGAAAGTATTAAAAAACTATCAAAAATAATCTAATAAAAAAAAAAGTAAAATAAGTTTTTTAAAAAACTAAACTTTTTTTTTTATAATTGTGATCTTCTTTCAACATTCATTTTTTCTAGTGTATCTTATATTCTGCCATTGTATTCATGCTTAATAATTTTTTTGAATTTACAAAAAGTACAACAAAACAAACAACAAGCAAATAAAACTGATTTGCCTCTTAAGTCTCAGATGGCTAAGAGTTGTAGCATATATTTCGCATTGCAACACTGTCAACTTAAGTTTTCTGTTGATTTTTACTGTTTTTTGTTTTTTTGTATCTGTTAGATATTTTTTATTTTTTTGTTGAAAAATATAAACTTCGTTATCCTGGGTATCTTTGAAAGTCAACAGAACTTAAATTTTCAAAAAATAAATTCTGTATCTAACGGTTGTTGAAATAAAAAATTACAACATAAAAAAGGAAATCATTTTTTTTTTTTCAAAATAATAAAAACGAAAAAAGGAAAATTTGGGGAAAAAATTTGTTATTTAATTTTTGTTTTTTTATTTTATATCTTTAGATATGTTTTTGTTCTATTGCAGCATTCAAGTTTAGTTCATGGGATTGTTAAGAAGTTCATGTAATTTTTTGACACAATAAAATGCACTTTATTATATGAAAATTAAAATGGATCAAAAAAATTTAAATTTAAATACTTAAAAAAAACGTATATTCAAAAGAAAATTAGAGTATTTTTTAAATGTAGAAGGAAATTTTCATTTAAAATTCAATATCAGTTCGTGGGTCACCATTTGATTTATTCAACGCTTGTAGAAAAATCTTTAAAAACTAATAATTTGTTATATAAAAAGTGTCCAGAGCTCAAAAGTCAGGAAGAGCGGGGTGATAGAGAATTTCATAACTAATAAAAAATTATTGTGAAGAGGGTCTATTTTTCTAACAGTTTCCGAGATAACTGCGTAAACTTTTTTAAGAAAAAACAACATTTTCGCACCTGTCCAACATAATGGATTCATTTAATTTTTAGAAACGTTAAGCGTAAGTTATGAGAATTCATTATAATATTCAAAATTTTCACTATTTCTCTTATTTTTAGAGTCCCTTAAGCACTCCGACAAATAAAGATGTTTTCCACTGTTTTAATTAAGAAACACAGTTATTTTGACATAAAAACAGATGTTTTTTCATTCTCAGCTTCAAATTATGTCATTCCATTTTTCTCACTCCAGAACAATTTGTTGTTCATTATGAACTCCTCCGTTCTTAGTAGTGTGGGTTGGTTGGATGGCGTACGTGGCTGGTGCTGCCAACCATGACAGGACCTCTATTAGCGGGTTAGCACGGTTTTGCTACCACTATCGTGACCACAAAGCTTAAGTTAGAGCTATTTTGGTTCTAATTTTTAGATCCATTTCACGACATTCAGAAACCTTACAAACCTTAGCAAATGTCATAATTTTGGAAATTTATCTTTGTTGTAAAAATATCTTGTAGATTTTAACTACCTTTCTTTGAACTCTCCTTTATAATTCTATGTCTCTTCAAACTATTCTATCTATTCAAATCTTAACAATTATGTAATGCATATTTGAATTTAAATCAATATTCCTCTCTTCAAAAAACAATTTTTTCACCCAAGACTTTGGGGCTTCAAGTGCCCGCCTTTGTTTACTCTGGGAATTAATGAAATTTTAAACCTGCTTTCATCCCATGTATTCCCCTCTCTAATAGAAATTATCTATTTTACAATTAAAGGTTGCAAATTTTAAATAACTTACATTATAGGTTCACTTCCAATATACACTACATTTCTCCCATACCATCGTATTTCTCCACAAATTCTTCTTCCTCTCAGCCAAACCTTCATAATTATAAACAAATGAAGTCCATTCCAATTCCTTGGTTAGAGCGTATTTTATTCAATTTAAATTAGTACGACAGAATCAAAACTTCTACTACGGTCTAATAATTTAATTAAAAATTTTGATATTTGAAATTTTCATTATTTCAATTGAGTTCTAATGTACGTGAAGAAGATACGCTGCATGAATTCCAAAAAAAAAACCAAACGAATAAAATAGACAAATGAATTCTGCCATTTTTAAACTTTAGGAGTACTTCAACATAAATAAAAGAAAAAATATCTAAAAATAAAAACTCAAATTTTCACAAAACAAAAGCATCTTTACTGTTTTTTTATAAAAATTTGCAGAGATTTTTATGATAAAACTTTTCAAAAAAACAGTTTTTTGCGTGAATACAATGAAAATGATGCAAAAAACTGTTTCCGTCGAAATTAAAACAAAACACAAAAACAACGTACAGATGGGGAAAAACTTAAAACTCTGCATCATAATGTTGTTTAATTTTTTTGTTTGCTATTTTTTTATTTTTCCGCAGTTTTTCATATGCAACTGTCAAAATTTTTTAAACAAGTTGTTCATTTTTATCAAAATTCTAACAGACAAAACTTAAATCTGACTTGTAGTACACAACACTACTTGAATAAACATTTATAATCACATATTTGATTGATAAGCTTTGGAAAGTACATGTACAACAATGCACAATACAAAATATTTTTGTTTTTTGAAGTGTACGTGTTTTTAAAATTTGTTTTGTTTTATTTTTCAAAGTATCCATCCATCCATTGTGTATATTTTTAATGGGGTCAAAATGTTTGACGTATATACCTTTTTTTATAGAAAAGGTCCTAGATCCAAAACGTTTAACAATATTGTTTTTTTAAATGAGTTATACCTAACAGGATAGAAGTTTTAATTACGAACTGGTTTTCCGAAAAATTGGGTAAAAAACAACGACTTTCGACCATAATAAATGGACGACTTTCATCACTGATTGTGTTGGCTTTCAACTAACTCCTGCTTTAAAACAAAATTTAAAATTAGGCTCTGAACATATTTGTGTATATGGGCGAAGCTTTATAAACTTATACATTACTATACATCTAGACAATTATGATTTATCAAATTTAGAGAATGAATTATGTTATAAATATGCACCCATAACCACGATATGTGGCCGCGTTCTTACATAAGTTGATATGTGTTACGTAATCACAGGAAGTTTTAGGTTATTAAAAGAATATGTTTTTGATTTGAAAATAGCTTTGAATTGAAAGTATAATTGAAAGTATAATTGAAAACTTTAGAATTATGATAGCTACTTTAAGATTTTCAAATCCTATCTTGAAAAATCATTAAACCATTGGAAACATTCATTTAAGCAATGTAAGGGAGACGTTTCGATAAAACTGGTCTTCCTCTATGACTTTAAAAGGAACGGTACTTCTTAGAAGCTCGCCCTCTTTAATCTCACTATGACATAATCTCGCTCACAAAAATTTCGCTATTCAAAATCTCGTTCACAAAAATCTCGCTTTAATAAAAATATCGCTTTTATCTCGCTTTTTCGTGTAAAATAAAAATAATAAAAGAATAAAGTAATTTATAGTTGGTTACAAAATCTGGATTATACGCTTTTCCAGAATATTTATGTATACATAATACAAAATACAAAGCGATATTTTCACCGGGCGAGATTTTTGTAGGAGAGATTTTTGAAAAACGCGATTTTTGTATGCGAGATTTTTGAAAAGCGAGAATTTTGTAAGCGAGATTAAATAAAGCGACCTTTCGTGGCAGACCTTAAATTGAATTGGTCTTTGAGGAAAAATTCCATTACCTTGTTTGGTTCTGAGTTTTTGGTCAAAATTGTGAAAAATAACTGTAATTGCTGAAAATTTTTTACCTTCTAGGTCATTATATAATGGTATTCTACAGTGTCGTTATACTCAAAATGGAATGGAATACAGAAGCTGAGAAAGAAAAGCAAGAATAATACTTGGAAGTGGATTGAGGAATATTTAGTATTCCTCTAATGCTTCAGAAAAACACATTAGGTTAGAAATGTTGGTTAAAATCAGTCTTGATATAATTTATTACAACAAATTATTTTTAAGAAGGTTCTTTGCAAAGAAGTGGCTGTGCATAATCTAGTACATTATTTATACAAGGAGAATAATCAATAGCCAACACTGAAGTATGTGTGTTTGGTCTTTGGGAGATGCTGTTGAAATTCGGATAACAAAGAAAAGATAGAAATAGACTATGAAATAGTTGAAAGTATGTGTGTGGGAGATACTATTGAAAAACGGATAACAAAGAAAAGATAGTAATAGAGCCAGTGCATGATTTAAAGATCCTATATTGGTCACTTCAAGAAAAAAATAGTTTAATTGAAGAGATATGCAGTCATAAATTAAAGCTGATCTGATAATCCAAAACTAGATGAAAAGCTTAGCAGATACCCTTTTGCTCCTTAAAGGGCATTCATTTATGTAAAATACTTTTAACTTTTTTTACGCAAACGTCCAAAATTAGATAAATCTTAAAAACGATTTTTGAAATTTCATAATAAATTGTAAAATACCAAAATATTATAAAAAATCCAAAAACTAAACTACACACTAATCTTCAATTCAATTCAAATTTTCTTTCAAGTAAAAATTAATACCAATTCCTTTAAAACGACTTTTGACATTAATCACTTCATTTCGTCATACAAAAAACCCATTTTCATTTAATCTATATTTAAGTAATAAAACTCTACATAATATAAGAATCTGTGTGTTAATGGAAAATAAAGAAAATATTCTGATACCAAAAAAATGTTCGAATTCTAGGATGTTACAAACACACACACTAGAAAAACTATAATAAGAAAATTTAAATATTTAAAGTGCAATAATTTCATGGAATTTTAATTTGACTTTTGTATCACAAAATAAAAAAGAAAATGAAGAAAAATCATTTAACTTTTTGTTTTTTTTTTGTTTTTTTAATCTTTTCCTATTTATAGAATCCTTATACATGTACACTTTTAAAACTACACTTGTACATCTGCATTTTAACTTTAGTATTCAATTGAAATTGAATATTTACTTCTTATGTTCTTATCAGCTTTTTATTTTTTCTGTTATCAATAATCATCAACATCATCATAACATAATATTACCTGTATATTATATACTATACATGTATACATGTTAGATTATTATTATACACAAATATATGTACATAAATTGATTTTTCTTCTTGCTTCTATTTTATTTCTATTGTGAATGAATTCCACTCATTCTTTCAATTTTCTAAATGGAAATACTAGAAAATTCATCGTTTTGAAAATTTTACATGAAGACGATTTACTTCTTCGTTTTTTAAATTTTTCTTTTTTTTTTAAATTTTCTAAGTTTACAAAATATTTTCTTTTTGTTTTTTTTTCTTGCATCACTTTTTTTGATTTCATTGTACGTTGGGAGGAGTCTTCCTCTGTTTTATTTTCCATTTTGTCTCATTTATTATTTTCACTTGGCGGATTGGAATAACTGTTAACAGTTTTGTTTAACCTTTTTTGAACACCTTATATTGTAATCCCTGAACTGTATTTTAAATACAGTTGCGGACATAAGCTGTGTTACAGAAATTAAATTTCAATTCAATGAATCTAGCTAGACACAGTGTATTGAAGATATATCAGGATTTGATGTTTTGGGATTTGGAGTTAATATTTTGGGATTACATTTTGCAGTTTTCATAACTTTTAAATAGCTGAATTATTTTTGGAAAATAAAATATCTTAAAACACAGTTGAAATTTTATGTTCTTATAAAACACTGCAAAACGAGAAATAATCCAGAAAAACAGTGGAATGGTTAGTTCCAGATAAGCCTTATAAACTATCACTATACTTAAACCACTAGTAACTTAAAACACTTGGACTACCCACTTAAACTTCTTCCTTTCCACAGAACCCCAAGATTTAAAAATTTTTGAGCAGGTCACGTTGATACTAATGGTCACATTGATACATGATTTGACTAAAATTTTATGCCTCAAATGATAATAATATGCAATCACCGATTATTACTAAGTGAGTAAGATTATTACTTATATTTCGATATTTAAAGTTAAATTCTACAAAATACTCACTGGAGTAATAAATGTGTCCACAATCAAATAGCTTTTTTATATTGTATCGCAGAAAAGCGAAAGATGAAAGTCCAAATGATGCCGTAAATGAATTGGTTCTTTATTTGTATGTAACAAAGTTGCAAAGCAAAAATGGAGTAATTTAAACAATTTTACCTTATCTAGAATGTTCTGGCCAACCTAATCGTCTAATTTAGAAAATTGAAAGAATAAGAGGAATTGATCGCGTATGGAATCCGTCAGATTAGTGGTAACTACTTCGGGTCACTTTCCATTAAGGACCCATGCGGCCAATGGGAATTCCTTACAACATTTCCTGCAGGAGCAATAACGAAGGAAAAACATAAATGAAAGTATCGACCACTTTCTTTGTAGAAGTCCGACCCTTGCCAGAGCCAGATATTTCCTGTTGACTCTTACTCGGTTCCCTACCTTAACCAGCTATGAAAAGACAAAATCGAAAAACTGATTTAGTATCTCAACTCTACAAGTTCGATATAAAACCAAAATTGAAGCACAGGCCACATGAGTGCAGTAAGATCAAAATGGTACAATCTATTCCATATTGAGCCTGGGTCATCAGCTTACCTACCTATACCACAGAATACTAAAAAATGACTTCAATGGATGATTCGAAATGAAGCTGCAATATGAAAAGTTTAAGATATAAATAACTAGTTTTATCCGTGCATAAATCTTGATAATAATAATGTGTACTCATTAAAACTAAAGCGTTCAATTCAAGGATTAAATTTTTACATTAAAGAGGTTATCTTAAAGAAGAACTATAAATCATCATCAGTATCTCCCAATCAAAAGTTAGGTATTACAATTGTTATGTTCTAACATCTAACTTTTAAATCGTCGTACATGGATAATATATTACACATTCAATATTGTTAGCTACTGTTCTGTTTTTTGCTAGTTCAGTATATGCATATTATAATTTTTCTAAGAAATATATTTTATTTTATACCGTTGCACACCTTTCTCATCTTTTTTTCTATCTTTTATTCTATTAAGAATTCTAAAAAAATAAAAGATTCAAAATACTGTAAGACATATCCATAATAAAAGATACCTTTTCAAAAAATATTAAGAAAAATAGAAAAAGAAAAAAGAAAAATTAAAAACAAAATAAAAATAAAAAAGAAAATTCCATTTTCATTCCATATGCTATGCATATATACTTATAACGGTAAAAACAAAAACAAAACCAACCATGAAAATATTGCTAACTCAGTTGAAAACGACAAATTTCACTATTGGGTCATAAAGAATATTGTACATATCTTATGTATTATTGTATAATACTTAAAAAAAAGTATAACTGTACAACGATCTTGAAGATGAAGATGATTCTTAAGATGATTTGAAAGAACAAAAATAGAAACACAAAAAAAAAAGTTAAATAGTGCAAAGAATTTTTTAGAAAATATACATATTATGAAAACAAAAGCAATATGATTATAATAAATAATTTCTATATTTGAATTTTTTAATGGATTACATTTAGAACACATATAACTACTATCAAATCTGTCGGATGCATAAAACTGAGCTTCAAATTTTCTTCGATTGAAACCACAATTTGGAGCACATATTTAGTTTGAAAAAGTGAGATTTTAGCTCAAGCTCAGCTTAATGAAATTAATCATGCATAAAATTGAGCTCAAGCTCAGTTTTATGTAATCAATCATTGCGTAGATTTATTTGCAGAATATAAAATTTAAATTAACAAAACAAACATTTAAATTTCTTATAGGTTTTATTATAATATTATTTAATATTACTTAACAACTACCGGATTTGTTTAAAACATGTGATTTGAAGCATATATAGATACCTTCTTTCGCGTTTCTTACAAAGCTTGAATGCTTACATTGTTTTGTGCTTTAGTTTCAGATTTTTTTTAAAATTTTTAATGAGAAATAGATCATGACTGTTTAAAACAGACATTCTATCTATATATAGGATTTAAATCCAAATTGAATCCACTTAAGAGCAATAAGTCAAACATATGAACTTAGCAAATCCAAATGGAATCCATTTAAGCGTAACAAGTCAATCATATAAACTTAGCAAATTTAAATTGAACCGACTTAATCCTAACAAGTAAAATATATAAACTTAATAAATCCAAATTGAATCCATTTTAGTGTAAGAGGTATAGCGTGTAAACTAAACAAATCCAAATCGATTCCACAAAGCATAAAATGCAAAGCATATAAACTTAACATATCCAAATTTACTACACTTTAGTGTAGGAAGGTATATCGTATCGTAGAAAGGTATAGCGTCAACTAAACAAATCCAAATGGATTCCACAAAGCGTAACAGGTGAAGCATATAAAGTTAAATAAAGCAAGAGCTCTATATATAAATATGTAGCTGCTTACTTATTACCAGAAATTATTAAGTATTAGAAAGTCCAATACTTAACTTAACATATAAGCATAATTAGAATACTAATCATTCCTATAGTTCTCCGTCATAGCTGCTAGTCAAAGAACTACATTTTCATTTTTCCTTACAAATAGTTTTCCTTTTATTTTTGTTTTAACGGATTTTTTTTAAGATGAATTTTCTTTTCAAATTGTTTTTATTTTTATTTTTTTGCATTTTGAAATGTTTTCCGTTTCAGTGTTTTCGATTTCCTTTATTTTTCATTGCAATTTTTTTCAGTTTTTTTTTATTTTTGCTGTGTTTGTAAGTCACTTAAATTCATTCCATTCACATTCAAGTTTTTTTTTCACTATAGATTTAACATTTTTTCCTTATAAACAATATGCATTCACTGGGTACAAATAGAAAGTGAATGCATGAGCATTCCATAAAAAAAAAAAATAATAAAAAACAAAAAAATAAAATAAAAATTATTAAAAAATTAATAGAAAATTTTTAAAGGATATTAATACCAACTTCATACCTAACATCAGTATTTTCCTTAGAAGGAGATGGAAAGTATATTCGTGATAATTTTTAGTACCCAGGTACTGCAGTAAGAACTTATGTTATGCGGTATGACTTTTGAAATATGAGTACGTTTTGGATTCAATGTGCTTATTGTCACTGAAAAGGATGGAGGAATAAACTTGTTTTTTTTTTTTTAATTCTGTGTGCGTAATATGAGATGTTACGAAGATTAAACGAATTTTTAGAAAGGAAAACGTGTTTTCCATTTAATTAGAAGGAAATTTATTTCAACGTTCGTTTAGGTATAGAAGGTATTAAAATGACACTTGATCGGTATCAATCTTATGTCTGCATTGGTAATTAAAATTTATTTTTTAGAGGTATATTCAAGTTTATTTTTTTTGATTTCTGTTTTGAAGATGTCATTCAAATGATGCCCATTATTTGCTTTAACTGACGTGATCTTGCCAAAGCTTTTCCTATAAGTTTTTTTAGAATTTTCGGTTCAAACACCCACATTTCTTCATTCATATTGGCTTAAAGCTGTCGGATGGTTTTTGGCGGATTGACATGGAGACATCCCAAAATTCTTTGCATTGATCTCCTGGTGGGAGTTAAAAATACTTATGCGCCACTCATTATAACTGTAAATAAAAAGAACAACTGTGTGTTTTAATATGTACTATATTATTTAATATTAAAATTTTATATATTAGAAATATATTATTTTTAGCACATTTTCAAAAAATTTTGTAAAAATGTGCCTATATAGCTTCACTCTGTCCGACCGTCCGTCCGTCGTTCCTTTGTTTTTACACATAACGGTTCTTCCTCATTATCCTCAGCTATTAATACTGACAGTTCTTTAAAGAAATTTTAGTTAATGTTTTTTTCAATTTTGACGTTTAAATGTCAACTGAAAAAAAAGCGAGTTCATATAGATTTATACAAGCTAAATTAATATTTAATAATCTTCATTTATTAATTTTTCTTAAAGCACATGTTTTTAATTTATAATATGTTGAACTAAATTTATAGATATTTTTCAAATTAATTTTTAAAAAAATCCAAGAATTGTAGAAAACTAAGAATTGTGCAATTTCGAAAATTTGAAAAAAATATCAATGAAATACAATTAATTTAGCAGAATTTAAATTTCGTAGGATTAAATTGTAAAACTTTTTATCATTATCTTTATTTTTTAATTTTGTTTAGAAGGATGCCACATCTAGTGGAGTGTCGTATTTCATATCAACTGATCCCGAGGAAACTGTTTTTCGAATTTTAAAATAGACAATATAACTTTATCCTTAATTCTTTAAGTAACCGGCACCAGATTATTCTCCCAATATCAAATTATTAAGTTCTAAAACTATATATAGGTATATCATACAAAACAACTTTTTGAATTTTCTAAATTTTTTTTGTATAAATTTTTATTGGGTTTATGAAATTCTGTTAAAATATAACTAAACGTTTAAATTCCAAAATTATTTACACAAAAATTCCACCATCAAATAACTTTATCTGTGCATCAGGAATTCAGTTCTCGAAAATTATATAACTAAATTATAATTCTAATTCAAATTAAAAAATTTTCAAATACATTTTATTCATCTAGATTATCAGTATTAAATTATTATCAAAAACACAATATTAACCTAAAAATATAATATTAAATCGTACTTCTATCTGTGTCCTGGAATTTTCAGAACTCTCTAAATTGGAATAAAGTTTTTATATAATACAAGTATATGAAAAATCTTTCTTAATTAAATTAAAAAAAAACAAAACTTCTTTGATGGTTGACCTCAATTTAAACTTTAAATTAGAGAAACCAAAATTATATAGAAACAAGTATTGAAAAAAACTAAGGGGTTTTAAAATAGCACTTTTTATGGTGTGTTTTTTAATTATATAGTGTTTAAGACAAGAGTACTTTTTCATTTTTAAAAATAAATAATAATATTATAATTTAGTTATTTCATTAATTCATTATTAATTATGAATATCATACTAAGCAACTTTAATATAATCCTAATGCATCCAAGAAGACCTATTAATATGTGCATAATATAATATTGGAGCTTCAATGGCAGAGTTTAATTTTTGAACACGAAAGTTTTAATTCTTAAAACCTAGTAGCCCTTTAATGAGGAATGTTTCCAAAATTTTGCTTAGCAAACTTATGATGGATCTGCCCATACTTCTCCTGTCCCCACCTTTCCATTATTTTAGGTTCTAGGAAATCAATTGTGAACTTCAACAAAATTTTGGAATTTTACCTAGAATTTTATTATCTAAGCAAAAAGTTTTATAACTAAGAGACAGTTTCTTCAATTTAAAGAACTGCTTTTAAATTTAATAAAAATCCTTAACATATGTTGAACTACAAGGTTGCAGTTTTAAATTTTGTATATTTGTGAAAAAAATATGATCCGGTATTCAAGTTACAGGTGTTTAAAAATAGAAAAATTTCAACTTTCGAGCCCTTACAGCTCCTAAGCAGGGGGCTTGCAGAAATAAATTTTGTTAACCGGCTCCTACTAATTTTTAATGATCTAACTTCTCTCAAAATTTCAAGACTCTAGCTTGAACCGTTTAAAAGATATGTGTGGCCAAAAATGTTGCAAAAATTGAGTTTTGCATGATGGTAAATTTTAATACCGTATGGCAACCCTAAACATTTGCCTTTTAAAAATTTATAAAGTTTATAAAACCAGCTATCGTTTTCCGTTTTGAGATTTCAAATATACTTAACAGGACTCTTGCTATTACAATTTAAATTTAGGGCTTTTTCCGACTTTCGGGGGCTGTAACTCTGTAACGGGTGGGGCTAGAGAAAAAGTTCTGCCATGAAATTTTGTTTTTTGAAATACTTACCCGTACTTAAAATTTCTTTACACTTTTTCAAACAATTTAAAAGTTTTCGTAAACACGCGGATGAACAGACGGACAGCCAAAGTAAAACTATGTAGACACATTTTTACAAAATCTTTAAAAATTGTGTTAAAAAGCAGAATGTTCATATTAAAAAGTAAAAAAAATAAAAATTATTTAAAATTTAATTTAAAGTAAAAACAAAGAAAAAAAAAATTAAATAAAATTAAATGAATTCACAACTTCTTTTCATGCAGGTCATTACTTTTTTCAACATGTTTTTTTTATATTAAAAATATTTAATATAATACTTACAAAAAAAAAAATATATTAAATATAAAATATATTTTTTACAAAATATTATAAAATATAAAAAAACAGTTCTATATTCATTTCAATTTAAAATTTATATTTTTTAGTAATTTTCAACTCTGTTGGATTTTCACTTTTTCCTCTTTTGCAATTTTCCTATTTTTAATAGTAATAAAATTACACCCACATATTCTAATGCACACAAATGAACATTCATACACATTGCTCTTTTGGAGTAAATTTTTGTAAATTTCTTTAGAATTTCTGGGCACACAAAAAAAAGCACAATGACCTTTTAACTTAATGGTTAAATTGAAATGAAAAAACTTTCCTCCAGTTATAACCATTTTTTTAAAAAAAATTTCCTCACTTTATGTATAAAATGAATTAAAATTAAAAAAAAATCGGAATATACCAAGAAAATATTTGAATATTTTCTTATTTTTTTACAAACTGGTAGATGGAAGTAAAAAAACAAACCTACCACTATGATTTTAGATGTGACCACAAAATGAAAGTTATTAAAATGAAGAAAATAAGAAAAAATTACAACAAAAAATCCAAAAATTTATACTTAAAAAATAGAACAGAAAATGAAACCGATTAAATACAGCCTCAAGTACTTAAATTTTTAATTGGAGTTTTAATATTTTTTTAATTTAATAAAGACAGTGACCAACGAAATTACGTCTTATGTGTTTGAAGAATGTTGTGGATTTATAGAACGTTATAGATTATATACGAAAATAAAATGGTTCACACATTTTGCAAATTTTCCGAAGTTCATATTTACTTATCAACAAAACTAACTGATACAAACTATTTGAACATGTTCAAAAATAAATTAAATATTAAAGTATATAAGGTAAATTTTAGCTCGGGAAACTTATAAAAGATTGAAGTTTGAAAATACGTCTTTATTACTAGACTTCTAGTTTTAAAATCCACTTTTATAGAATTCAATCTTACAATAATTTGCTTATCTATAATTCCCTTTTCTCAAAACCTCAAAATGATAATATCAATTTAATTATTTATTTAGTTAATTAGTTTAAAATGCATTCCCTCATTCTGAAGTTTTGAAAATTAAAATTAAAGAATTATGACACACAAGAAATGCTTATTTAACATTGTGTATTTATGTATTGTATAGTTCGTATTCTAAGTGTCAGATTCTCATACGACAGCTGACTTAATTTTTTTCCAATGCGTAATACATTAATTTTGCGAAATACTGATATTACGCTTGGTGTTAACTGTTAAGTTTGTAAAGTTATGAAATCTAATAAGACGATATTTATGTGGTATTTCATAAAATGCGAAGATTTGATGAAAATAGATTTCGGAAAACTTTAAGATTAATTAGACGTCATTTAGAATTTTGAATTATTAGTCTTTCACTTATTATAAAAGACAATGAAAATTTTAATAAAGCTAGTTCATGTTAATTTCCCAAACATTCGGTTTTTATGATTTAAAAAATGAAATATTAACAACGCTCACTTTATTATTGTCCGCCATTTTGAAAATAAAAACTGACAAAATGTCAAAACAAAATATAAACTAACATTTTATTGATAACATTATCAAAAATGACAACTAATAGAATTTAGTTATTACTAAAATGAAGTTATTACTTGAAAAAACACGTATCTATATAAATTTTTCAATTAAATTCAAAATTAATTTGTATCAGTAGGTGTCTAGACTTTATAATTTTATCCGATTTGAGCTTAAACAGGGATTTTTAATCTAAAACAACATTATGCGAAAAATGTTATATTGCAATAATACTTCGTTAGCGTACCCCATAGAGCTCATTCCGTCACTATTTTTAAAACAATCATAAAGATCATATAATCATAAAGATCTATAATGACGATATCTAAATCTTCAATTTGACAGAACTCTCTTAAAACCACAGGAATTTTTTTTGATTTTAATTAAAATTGTAATTTGAATATATTTTAAGCGATAGTCACTGTATTTTCATTTTCATTATTATATTTTTTTTATATTTCAAGATAAAAGGAAGTACCAATATAAAAAAAAGAACGTCATTATCCTTTATTATTTTAAATAAAAAACAGCAAAAAGGCAGAAAAACAAAGTTTTTATGGCAAAAATTAAAATTTTGTTTTAAGCTGCGATAGTTGAAAGTTTTGTTCTATTTTTTGCTTATTTTTTTTTTTTTGGAAATTAAAGTACTTTCTACTAAGTACTTTTGGGTTGATTATCAAAAATTTACTTTTCATTACTAAACTTGTAAAAGAAAAATAATTAAATTTAGTACAAATCTTTATAAAAAAAATTTATTATATAAATTTTGATAATGATATTTCTAAAGTGGTATTAAAAAATTATTTTTTTATTAGACAGATTGCTGTGAGACTTAATACGCGTTTATTTAACTTAAGGTTTAAAAGTGTTTGAAATAAACTTTAAATTTATTTTTAACCAAAACTTTTTAACAGATAACAGATTTATGTTAAAATTTTTTATATTATTTTTTTTTATGTATTTTATTAAATTACTGTCTATAGTAAAGCTGGTGATGTCTACACAATGTGTTGTGTTACACAAAAGATTCCCCATTTAGTAACCTGACACGTGTCTAGTATTTAATGTAAGCCGATACCCGATAAAACGTAAACTAGTTTGAAACAACTTTAGCTACGTGTTTACAAAGTAGAAGTTCGTAGATAGGCCAAATAGGAGATCGGAAGGCTCCCACGCAAAATCACTAGACTCTTAGAGAAATGCAAATTCTAACCTTTGAAATGAGCTCAAATTTGGTGAATATACTATCGGTGGGTACCTATGAAGAATAGTTTTCATAAATTTTTCTAGAATCTTGGGTTCTAGAGATTCAGGAATTTCAAGCTCTAATAATTTATCAAAATTTCAATTGACTTTCAATAAATTTGGTATAAAAGCTTCTTTTGCGAAAAGAAAAAAGGACTTCGCAAATGGTTCAAATTAGACAACAGGATCGTGAGGCTGCCATATAAAATAACCAGACCTTACAAGAAATATTAACAGACTTTATTGACTTTACAATACAAGCCAAAATTGTGAATTAAGGTAAGCTTATAAATTCCATTTTGGATTTATTTCTACATTTTTCTACATTACACTATCTAATAATAGTCTAAAATTTTAGTTCCAGAATAGTCTTTGAAGTTTTTAATTTAATAAAGTACTTAGGTATAGAATCTTATGTTTTTCCTTTCAAATTTAGATAGCATATCATATATGCATAATTAATATATGAGAAGCTCCGATTCAAAGCGTGCAATGTCCATATTCTGGCAAATTGACTTTATGATAGATTTTTGCAGTAAATTAAAAAATCTATCTTTATATCATTTTCCGATTAAAAATCCTAAAGTAGGGTTTCTATACTTAAAATAATTTTACTTTTGTTTTTGGGGTCTTGTTAATATTTAGAGACATCTCAAACTTTATTGAATACAGACAAAATTGTCTAATATGGACATTGCACGGTTTGAATCTGACCTCCTCATAAAATATTATATTATTTAGCTGTGAAATAATGAAGTACTTATCCATTTCAATATCTAATATGTGCCTACTTTAATTAAAATAAATTAATTAATTTTTTTTTTACATATTTTAAAATTAAATTTTGATGTACAATATAAAATTCATAATAACCAGATAATTCCAAATTATCATATTACACAACATAGAAAATTAAAAAACTTTTCTTTGTTATCCCAAGTCAAATTTAATTTTCTTTCAATCTTAAATAAATACAAATTTCGTCCTTGAAAATTATTTTTTTTTTATTTTTTAAGTAGCCCCCAGAATACAATCATAAGAATGAACCCTTTTATTTTGTAATTTTTCAAAAACAAATACCACATAAATCAAAATCAATCAACTTTGAAATTAAAAAACCGCATCTATATATTACTTTTTTTTAAAGCCTTTTTAAAAAGTCCTTAGATCCTTTTCAAATAAAAAAAAAACAAATTTAAAGATATTTTAAAAAGGATTAATTTTAAGGAAAAATTATTTTCATTTTCTTATGTTCGATTAAATTCAAAAAAAAAAAAAAAAAAAATTAAGGACCAAAAAATTTATTCCACAATAGGGACTTTTAAAATATTGAAATAAACTTTAAGAAAATTATTTTGTCAATTATATTTAAATAAGTCACATTCAACTGAAGTCACTTTCAATGCCAAGAACAATAATAAACCTAAGTAAATAAAATATTAAATGACTCCATTGGAGCAGTACTTACTTTTGCTTACTTCTTAATTCTGATGTAAATAAACTACTCTAAAAGAGTGTTGGGGGAATATTGAATAACTCTAAGATCATTAGAAAGAAAATTATCATTACTTGAATCGTTTCCAAAACCGGATCTTAAATCATAAATAACACAGGAAAAATAAAAGAATTTTTATTCAAGTGTTTCCTTTTCCTGTTCAAAGGAAAAAAAATATAAATAATTTCGCGTTATTTTTTATATTATTACAAGAAATACACATACATATACAAAACATACATATACAAAATAATAACTTACACTAACATTACAGTATTTAAAAAACAAAATAACAAAAAACTGACCTATAAAATATTTTTCTTTTATTTAGAAATTTATTATAATTTTATATAAAATTATATTTTAAAAATTCCAAATGCGGAAAATTATAAGTATAAAAGAGAGAAGGACGACCAGATTTTCTTTTCTCAATTTAACCCTTTTCAGACGGTTGAGATTTGTATGTTACATTAGTTAAGTCTAAATAAATTTAAAACAAGTTTTATACCTAATATTGATTTAATTTGATACCATTGGAAACTTTAACTTTTCGAGTAAATCCAGTAACTGGCAACTGTACCTCCAGTAACGGGACATTTAAACTTCAGTGAGACTTCATTTTATTCTCTATGCTGAGACAACTAAGTTTGATTTGGAAAATCGATGTCCTTGAACAATTTTTAAGTTTCGGGATATTTCAGAATTAAAAATGCACTAAAACGGTATTAAGTTAAATAACGCCCAACTACTTCACCTGAATAATTTTTTATATAAAAAAAACATCATCATTTAAAGGGTTAAAATAATATACAATAAAAAACATTCCAATAATTCTAAAATGAAAACAAATGAACCTTGGATTTTAAATCGAAACGAACTCTTTTTCTTTAAATTCTTTAACATTTTTATTTCTTTTTTTTGTTATCCTCTGGCTACCCTGTCCTTATACATGACTATATATACTTATCAAAGAGTTGAATAGAATGTACAGCTTTTTCTTGTGTTACTGTTTTTTTCTTCTTCATTCCTTCAATTGTTTGTTGGTTATTTTTGTATGTTCCGAAACCTTGCCAATTTCTTGTAATCTAATAATCAAAAATAACTAAGAAAAAAAATAAAATAATAAAAATAAGAAAATATTTTTTTTAGAATTTTCTTTAAAAAAAAAAAATATAACCAAAATATTTTTCTTACAGTTTTTTACTTGTGTACTAATAAAAGAATAAAATTATATCAATGGTTTTTTTTTCATTTTCGTTTTTTTTTATTTTTTGTTATGCATCAAATTCAAAAACGAACTTTGAAAAAATGTTCCAATGTGGCAAACGTTCGAAGACTAAAAAACAGTATCTAAAATATTATAGGAATCTATTAAAAATTTAATTTGTTCTTATAACTCACAGATACATAAAACAAAAATCAAATATTTTTCATTACCTTTCAAATAAAGAACTTTAATTCAAGAAAAGAAGATAATGTATCAAAATAAAATATGTATGAATGAATGTAGGTATGAAACTGTAAGTATGTGTTGATTGGATTTTAACATATTCTGCATGCCATTAAATTCGCATTTTTACCAAGAGTAATTCAGAAAGTATCAATTTTAATTCAGAAATTATCAATATAAATTCAGAAAGCGTCAATTATGAATCAGATTAATCAATCTTAATTTAGAAAGTGTCAATTGTGAATCAGTTTAGTCAATATTAATAAAGAAAGCGTCAATTCAGAAAACGTCGAGAGCTGACACCAATCTACTGATTTAATAAATATTATCGATTTTTAAATACCATTAAGGCTTCTGAATTGCGTTTGATATTTTTTGTATTAAAATTGACTAATCTGAATTCCAATTGATTTTCCGAATTAAAATTTATGAATTTAAATTACAATTTAAATTTTCTCAAATAGAATTTACAAATCTGAATTACAAATTCGTTTGCCGAATTGTAAAGGTGTAGTACAGTTTTATTACTCAAGATTAGAACTCATTACAGTTATAATGCTCATAATAAAAATTTAAGTTCCAGTACCTTTCAAACTGTGCTGTTAATCTTTAAAATCTTCAAACTTAACCTTAAAATGGAAAAGTAATATTGAGGATAAATCAACTTAAAGTATCAAAGTTAAAGTTTTTAGATTAATTGGAATTTAAACGTGATCATCTCGACTGAAATTTTATAAATTCTGAGAATGATGAGAAGTTTGCCATTCACTCAATCAATAATAATCACTAGGGAATCCTTGAGTAACGTTAATTCTGTATTAGATTTTATATTATGTCCCAAGATTTCCAATTCCGATTAAAAGAATTGTGTAAAGGTTTCAAACTCTTATAGCTCAATATAATAGTTTAATTTTGTATAGTTCTTTAGTTCCTGGTTCATGTCTTTGCTATTTTGCTTATTTAAACATTCTAAATGAACATTTAACCAACATGTGTTTTTTACATTTGACCCTAACATTCTGTAAGGATATTTTTAAAATGTATATTGTTATTGATATTTATCCTTTTAAAGGATGAAAACAAAAAAAACAAAACAACAAATACAAGAAAAATAATATATATATATATATATATATATATATATATATATATATATTTGTGTTCATTTTATGGATGAATTTTTCCAGCAACAAAAGAAAATTTATAAAAAAAAATATCCTGTGCAGAACGTTAAGTTTTACCTCTAAGACATTTATTTGTGGTTTTAAAGGAAGGCGAAATTTTATATTGCCCAATAAAAGGTTTTTTCTTATTTTTTTTTTTTTTTAAATATTTTTGCAATTTATTTTGTTGTTGTTCTTGTTATTGTTATTATAAGTCGTGGTTAAATGATGGGATAAAAGAATGAAAAGATGAAATGACAAAAATAAAATAAAAAAAAAAAAATCTGGAACACGATACCTATATACGTATATTGTATATATATATATAATTATTTTATATGGCACTATCAGTAAAACCATCACCATTTTTATAAAAGAATCCATAGTGTTGTGTATTGTATTGTATAGTTCTTTTAGTTGTTGGGTCTCTCATTGTTTCTATACACTAGTATCGCTTTTCAGTGTAATGTTTGTGAAGTTAGTTTTATTTTTATTAGGTTCATTCAATTTCTTTGTTCTTTTATTAAATCGGTTTCTGTGTTTTTTTTTTTATTATTTTGTTTGTTATCAAATATTTGTGTTTTCTATTCATAATTTTTTTTTTTTTTAATGTTCTTTAAAATATAAAAATTACGTGATTCTTTAAATAATTTAATTTCAAAAAATTTTTATGAAAAAAATTGGTTTAATGGAAATTGCCAAAGAAAAGTTGAAGTAATTTCTAAGGATAAACCTTAAGAAGTGTTTAATGCAATTATTTTCAAAATAGTTAGGATTCGAAAAATGGGAATTATAATTATGTTAAAAATAAAATTTTAATAATAATTCAATAAATATTTAATTGTACAAAAGATGACTAGTTTTTGTAATTAAACACCAATGATATTTTGCAAAGCGAATCTTCGCTTAAATAATAAATACTTCTTCAACTTAAGCTCCTGAGCCTTGAACTTTAGTGAAATTTTACAAAGATTAAATTTACCCTCCTGACCTTTGTTTGCACTTTAAACAAAGCCCATTTTAAAGGGTTAAATGTGTTTGATAAAGTCGCTAGGTCAAGTCTTTCACAATGCAACTTCACTTGACATATTTCGAAATATTTCGGACAACTTTAAAATGTGTTGTAATAGACCTAGTTTCACAGATGTGATAAAAAAAATTTGATTGTACATTTCTTTCCTTTAGAGAAAAATAAAATGTTGTAATTTGCGTTCTATTGGATCTTAACCAACTTACCGCCCTTTTTTAAAACAACAAAAGTTAGCAATAGACCTTAAATACATATATATTGTTTGGTATTGATGGTCGGGATTTGGAAAGGAAATGTGGGATAGAATTTTGAAACTATGAATTAAGTTAGATAAAAGGAATTTCGAAGGGTATCATTAAGATAGATGTTATTAAGCCGTGGTGAGCCATCTTACGAACGCAACGATGTAGTAATGAGCATCTATTGCACTCCTTGTTTGACGTTCGAAAACTTTGAAAAAAAGGCATTAGTTGTTTGATTTCTTTGGAACAAGTGTTCGTCCCTACTAGTTGTCTATACAACCGGGCTAGTGACTAGACGATGCTCCGATGGCTAAGTGGAGTGAGCGTTGAGGTAACCCTGGGCACTATTTTGCACTTTATTGAGATATTCCAATACAGTCTACGGGGTCTAATAATACAGCCATTTTTGGTCTAATAATAATATTTTGAATCATTTACAATTAATTGGTAATTTGATTAGTGATTATAGTAGGTGCTCCAATAGTGACCTAATTCACAATTTTATCAAAAGTTAATTTAAGAAAACTTATTTATTTATTAAATAGATATATTTACTACACAGATTTTTTTACAAAACTTTAAACGAACTTTAAAAACTAATATTAGATAGTTTTATATAAAATAATATAATAATATCAGTGTTAATAACAATTAATATTGAAAAATTGTTAATATTAAAAAAATAATTAACAAAGCAGTTTTAATTAAAATTAATTATATAAAATATAAAATAATAACAGAGTTTATTGATTAAATTTTAGAAACCTATGCAAATATTTAATATTAATAATAGTGGGAAAAAAAAATTATCAATTTTTTTATGAAATATAATTTAATTTTTAAAATATTTTACAATAAAAATGAGATAATTACAAAAAAAAATCAAAATATTAATTAAATATAAATAATAAATTTAATTAAAAAAAAAAAATTATTATATCTCTGATTAAATCTACATTTTAATAACTACAATAAAAGTTTTTAATCAAAAACGGCGATTTGACAAAAGTCCCTGGAAAATTGTACTCCAATAAATGAAAAGTCATCTAAAAAGCATATTTTTGAATTAAAAGCGATTTAAAATTATAAGCGATTACAAAATTTCAATTTTTCCAGAAGGAAAAATTTTCGATTTTAAATATTTGAACTTAATTTAAAATTTATTACTTTATTATTATATAAAGGGTTGAAAATTGTTAATATGTGTTTGTACTAAATTTTAAATCTTTCAATTAATAAAGTTATAACTCTCCGAAGTATTTTTGGTTTACTTATTACAGTTATGGTAGTTATGGTGACCACAGGTCAATTAGGATCGTTTAGTTTAGTTTTTGATTTTTTGACTTCGGGACAATCGTCACATCGCCATTATAAAGAATTATATATTATTATAATAATTGCACTAAAATTACTATTTTTAATAATTTCACTGTTTCATGTTATTCAAATTTTTGGATTTAAAATGAAATTTTATTTTTTTTTTAACAAATTTTTAATTAAAAATTTAATTAATATGTCAATTAAATTCCAATATTAACAGTTTAGGAATAAGAAGTCAATAGTATTTAAAATTTTATGCAGAACTAAATAAATTGTATAGATTTTGAGTTAAATTTTACATCCAATGACATATTTTCAATATAAATTTACTTAGAAAAACCAAATATTTAGTTTAATATAATTAAAATGTAGCTAATTAGTAAATATTTTACAAAACAAAAACTACATTTAAACTTTTGAATAAATTAAATAAAATTTCGAAACCTTCATTCAATTTTAATTTCATGGAATTACTAAATGACAATCGAATTACAAGAAATAATTAAATATAAAAATTTTAAAATGGAAATTACATATTAGATGTAATTAATATTTGTCATGGTAAATTTATTATTAAATATATTCTGTAAATTCATTTGAAGAGATTAGCTGGAACAAAGCAGATTATTTTGCCTAATTTATTTTAGTTTAAAACAGGTCAAAAGGGTATAGGTACTAAATTTGCCATTACGTTGGTGGAGAAGGAAGGGAGTAGATATAAACTCTATGCTATGGCTCAGATCAGAATTGAAAAGTAAATCGAAATAGTTATGTATGTCCGTCCGTCCGCACAATAGCTCAAAAACTAAAGGAACTAGAATTATGAAATTTTCACAAATTCGTTTTATGCAATAGCTGTCATCGCCTTAGAAATGTAGCGAGTTTGCCCTATGGGCTGGATAGTTGTCATAAAGCTTTTTTCTTTTTTATATGAGCATTACTTTATACTTAATAAAACTGGATGTTTGAAATTTTGTCAAAAGTAGTTAACTTTAATGGGCGAAGTCTGAATAATGAAGTCTGGAGGATGTCTGAATAGAATAGTGTTGCCTTTCAATTTATATTTTATTTTGTACATATCTGAAGTCTAAGAAATTGTGTATTTAAAATTTTTTCGAAAATTTTCCCCAGAGTTAACACAGTCTACTCTACTATACTCTTCCTGGTTTGAAATGTAATTATTTAAATTAATTTCTCTAGTAATTTGTCTTACCCTTTATCTCTGGAATACATTCATATAAACTTAATAAATTGATTAAAAATTCTAGGCTTGAAATTTTAGACTATGGGTTGAATGGATAAAAAGCTGTACTTAAACTAAAATCACATATTTCTCTAATAAAATGCATGCTTGAAAAAGTGAATTTTTGAGCTCAAACTCAGTTTAATGATTTGATCGAATTTGAGTTTTGTTTAATTTGTATTATTTTGTATTTGTGAAAATTCCTTATTGAAGAAACTTGTAATATTTAAACTAGGTTCGGAATACTTAAGCATATTAATTAAATCAATTCCGCCTTTGTGATTTCAGTAATACTCTCTTTACTGAAATTAGCTTTAACTATAAACATTTTTAAAAGTTTTTTAAATTTTTGTAATACGTTCACTTATTTTATTTTATTTAATTGATTGGAATATATCTGGACTTACTATAATAACTTAGTTGAAATACTAGGTTTAAAGAATATAAATTCCATAAATTTAACTTGGAATAGGATTAAGGAACTAACAATTATAAATTTCTGTAGATAATTTGTTTTAAAGAAATTATTTTGAGACCTTAACTTTCGTTCACATTACTCATTCTATGACTCTTCCAGGTTTTGTTAAACGTACTTTCCCTTCAAAATAGTTTCTAATTAAACTCCAATTAGAATTAAATTGAAAAAATTAATTATCTAATGATTAAAGATAATTTTTTTTTTTTAATTACAATAATTTATAATTTTCATTATATTTATTATTTTTTTAATTTAATTGTTTATAATTTGTAATAAACTTTTCAAATTATAAACAATATTTATAAATTAATTTAAATTTATAAAATTATAATTTTTTTTTATAATTATTAAATTAATAATGATTTAATAAATTTAATTAAATTAATGTTTCCTTTGTCTATATTTCTATCAAATTGTTTCAATTTAAATTCGTAGGAACAATTGCAATTTACTAAATTTGAGGGGCTATAATTGTTATAAAAAAAAGTCAATTAATAATTTATGTATTTATTTTAATAAACTCAACTAATCACATACTAAACTGATAAGATGTATTTTGAAATAGTAACAATCAATAAACCAATCGTTTATTAAATATTAGATAAGTAGTTTTGTAGTTCTGTTAATAAAGTAACAATTGCTTTAAATAATTCATTAACATTACTACTTGGACAGATATCCTAGGAATATCATAGCTATCGTATCTTCAAAAATATAATCGATTTGTGAAAAACGTAAGATATACTTTCCCATCATATGAAAACTGCATTGCTGCACAGATTAAAGGATCCAGAACATTTTATAAATAAAAAATTATAGCTTCTCAGAATGAAGGATACTTAATATAATCCAGAACACGTTATTTAACTTAATTATGCAATAGCTGAGTTGCACGTGGTTAATTTGTTGACAATTTGTGGCCTAAATTCTCTTTTACTCTACACGCCACTTTTTGACTTTTTGTCTTAGGGGTCAATTCTATAGGTTTTGAAACAATCTCTTTCTAATGCTGTTATTAGAATTTTCCTATCTTCTTGTATGTTTCCGGGATATACAGTGTACATTTTGCTCCATAATCTAATATTATAATTACTATTATTTTGATGACTTATTTGCTCCATAGGTATTTAGAATTTTCATTATTACTATTATATTTTCTACACTATTGTTAAAGTCCATTAGAAATTAATAATTCGATATTAATAATATAACTCGCAATTAAAATATAACAAAATAAGAACAAATATTTAAATTAAATAATATAACTCACAGATAGAAAAACATCGCATGACTCCAATAAAAATTATTAGAATAGATATAACAAACATAATTGTTTTGTAAGATAAAGAGTTTCTACATATTATAAGACCTAGTAATTAGTATCACTTTGTCTAGTACCGTTTCTCCTGCCCAATATTTACCTTAACTGCTGAACATTTAGTACATAAAGAAAAATATGAACACATAGACAAATAAAATAAAATAATGAAAGTATATTATCCAGTATGGCTGAAAACTTTTAGAGTATAAAATTTTTTTAAAATCATTCTATTGAATAACCACTAAATTAAATTTATATTAAATTAATTAAAATTTAATATTATCTGTTATTGATTTGTTTAAACGATAATTTATTAATTTTATAAGCTTATGACCTCTTGTACCAATGAACCAAAATTGTAATTCAATTATTAATTTCAAAAAAAAAAAATATAAATGTAATAAAATTAAACTATTAAATTATTTATTTGATTAAATTACAAAATAATTTAAAAAATATTTGATTAATTATTTGTATTATTTTATAAACGATAATTACATAAAACTTAATATGTTTTATTTGATAACAATAATTAAAAAATAAGAACAAATTAACATAAATACATAAATCATTTACAAAATTGTGTAGAGTTTGATGGTATAACTCAATTCTACTCTAAAAAAATTCAAAATATAAATAAATAATTTTCATTGAATAATATAACTCACAGATATAGAAATACTTTTTTATATTTTATAATGCGCAGTACTCATGTATTAATTTGTATGCTGAATTTATTAAGGCCAATTGCAATATTAAGAATATAATATTTGCAATACGTTCGCCCTCAAAAATCTTACAATTTAAATTTAAATTCTAATGATATAAATCAAAACTATGGTTTTATATTTTGACTTCCTCTCTTTATCCTAAAATTTATACTCCAGTCACTTGATTACTTTAAAGATTTGAACCAAATTTGAACTAAACCTAAGAAATATGATATTACACACAAGCATGAAATACATACATAAAACATACATACATATAATATCCTGTTTTTATGAATCATTTAAAGACGTAATTCTTATTCAAATTTTTACTGAAATGAGTTTACGAAAAATTTCAGACACTTATTTTGGGGTATCATTTTCTCACATCCTTTTTACTACCCCTAAAAATATTCACTCTTTTAAAAATTGTCAATTTTTTATAATTTTGTACATTTCCTAGAAAGAAACAGATTTAAAAAAAAAAATCAAAAAATTTTCCTTAAAGGCATTTTCTATTGTATTCATTTGAGTATGGGAAAAAGATGTGAATAAGAAAATCCATGAATGAAAATTGATGATAAGTAAATTACATCTAATGACATAAAATTTAAATTTTTCTTTACATTTTCTTTTTGTTTAAAAGCAACAAAATAAAAATATTTTATTATTTTTTTTTTATTTTATGTGTATGAAATTGCAGGAAATCCTGCATTTTAACACAAAATACATCATACAATTACAGAAATGCGTTCTTTGTTAATACAATATGAGTGAAAACTTCTTTATAACAAAAGCAAAATCCAAAAATGCCTTTAATAAAATATATACAGGATGTTTCCTAATTAGGTTCACTGCTGCATAATTTGTGTGTCGGAGCTAAGAAAAATTTTGTGTATCGGAGGTAAGATGGCCTCCTTTAGTTTCCAAGATATGAGGACTTAAATGAAATTTAAATATTTTTTTTAGTTTTCATAATTTTACTCTTAATTCTGTTTCGAGACTCCTTATGAAAATTTTGAAAATTGTATTCGAAAGCTTATGATGTCCTCCTTTAACCTTCTATCGTTTTCTATCTTTTAGACTTTCAAAACTTAAAAAAGAGCTTTTAAATTTAAAACACGTTAAAATATTAACCACTTTTTTTTTGAAAAAACCACATTATTTTTTTGGTTTTTTTTTTATCTACTCATAAGTATATTTGCAGTTGTATATAGCAGTGCACTTAATTAAGAAACACCCTGTATATAAATTATCCGAAAAAATTGTTTCTATGGTACACAGGTGGTAAAAGAAGTAATGTCAATGTGTTAAAATATAAAATGTTGTATCTCCAATTATGGCCCGTATGAGTAAAGTTTAAGCAGATTCTGGGCTGATGCTGTAATATTGAAGTATTACATAGTCTCTCCATATTTGATAATTAAAGGTTTATTGTTTTCACTGACCGTCACTACCAAGAAGTACTTTTCTTAATCCTGCAGTATGTGTTATTGAAAGTTAGTAAGTTAGTCTTAGTTTATATGTTTTTGATTAAAACTTTTTTAAATTGAAAATAAATGGAACAATCAATGCGACTTCACGATACTGAATATCAATATATTACATCTTTCTCAAAAGCGTTTTTATACCCAAAATATCAAAAGCTTTTTTATACCCAAAAGTACTTTGAAAATAAGTTCTTAGTATAAAAGCATTTAAGCATTTTATCGGATATTTCCTCCTACGTCCCTATCTGTTTATACCAAATTAAAAATAAGAAAATTCAAACTACACTAAAACAGGACTCTGTTGCTTCAACAACTTATCACTAATCAAATAATCATTTTTTTCGATAAATTTTTCCTGGACCACAACCATTTTTGAGAAAAACTAATGAAGGTGGATTATAAACTCATTTCTAAAAACACTATTATTTGATAAATAGTTGGTGTGATAGGGCTCTGATATTTAGTGCAGTCCGCTAAATAAATGAATTTGGTCTTTAAAGATTTTAAAGAAAAGAGAACTTGTAGGATTACTCTCTCCAAGAAACTGAAGTAAGCACCTGTTAAAATTATGTATATAGAAATGTAAAATGATTTTATTGCAATAATTTATTACTCCAAGTCTTTACAAGTCTTTTACTACGCCAAATGCGTCTAAATTCTTGCATTAATGAAAACAATACAGTAACTTTGAATATAACAGTAAATGCTGAATAGATAAAAGATAAATATTTTAATTTAAATTTTTAGACATAAATTGTATATTTTTGTTTTTTTTTTATGAACCCAAAAAAAAACAATATTTTGCCTTGAAGCAACCATTTTAGTGAAATTCATTGTGTATATTATGTAAAATATTTTTGTATTTATTCAGGTGCTATTATTAAAATATGAATTGCACAATTTTATAAAGTATACGTAAAAAAAAAAAAGACACACATAGTTATGTAGACTATTAAGACACAAAAAACTTACATAGCAATAATATACGAGCTATACATAGGTATCCCTACCCCTTATACAAAGGAATTAAATGGAATATATGCATGTATATGTATATAAATGTATACATAAAAATTTCAAATAACATACAAATGAAAATAATTTTGTTAAAAATATCTACATAATATTTTTTAAAACCCAATTATTATTATTTTGTTTTTTATATTTTTAGATTTTCTATCTCTTTCTTTCTTAAAACAAAAACATAAAAACTAGAATAAAATATGTATTTTAAATTGGACATAAATAATTGCACAAAGAATTTTTTTTTCTATTTTGCAAAAAAAACAAAAAATAAAATAAAATAAATAATAATAATGATATAAAGAATTATATCCATGAATGCATAAATTTCTTTTTGTATTTGTTTAATATGACAGGTTTATGCAAAATACCGTTATTAATGTCAATAATTATGCAATATGCATATTTTTATTATGTATATTTATTTTTTTTTACTTACTTTTGTACTTTTGTTATTTTTGGTCACTAATACATATATAAATTTTTTTTTGGGGTTGAAATTAACTTTTTCGCATCTATATGATACGTGGTTGAAGGAAAGTATTGTAATATTGTGAAAAAAATTGATAGTTTGACGTTTATGAATTTTAAGATTTTTAAAATGCTTTTAACTTTTGACAGTTACAAAAGTTTAATGTTAGTTGATAGTGTCTTTTAATTGTAAATGAAATGTAGTTTGTTTGATGATTGTAGGATAGAGTAACAGTAAATTGGGAAAATTTTATCTAAGTTGAAGAAATTTTTTATTTTACATATTTTTATGTTCAAACTTAATAAATTCGAATTGTCTTATTTCATCAAAATATACAATAAATGACACAGTTCTCACGAAGAGATTATTTATGTTTCACTCTTTATTGATAACCATTGAAAGTCCTAGCGATAACAGAGAAGTCCATGCGATGTCAAAGGAACAATATTATTTTCAAAAGAATGTTATCAAGCAACTTTTAAAATCAACAAGGAATATGGAAAGCTTCGAGAACCACCCATTGGAGCTGTGCATAATTCCTGTAGATAGTGTATGACTTTACCACACCAAAGTCATTTTTGAACTAAACTTTATAATGAGGCCTTTGATAAAAATGACCAGCTTGGTTTCGAGAATAGGGTTGATAGGGAAGATTTTTGGGAATCGGGTTTGCGAAATATAAGATTCTAGGATTATTTAAGTAGCATTCTCAAATAAAATCATAGTATTACTAGATGTAGGAGTGGTACTCCCGGAAAGTCAACTGGAAAACAACTCGTTTGATTTATTTTAAAATTTTAAATTTATAAAATTTATATTTCTACTTCAGCATTGTGTATGTGTGAAAATACAAAAAGATTCGAGCGGAATAATGACATTTTTTATGAACAAATGACATTATTATCATACACATTAATTTGTTATTTTAAAATTTAGCAAAATGAAATAGCAACAACTATTTTAAATTCTAACAAAGGTTTTTTCCAACACAAAGAACAAATATTAGTGATAGATTAAATAGATAATACATTGCTAGAATAAATATACATATTCATATGCCAATATGACGTACATTCAGATTATAGAGTATTTTATATGCACTACTAGATTATATTTATAATGTGTGAATTTTTTCATAAAATCTCCATAAATTTTATTTAAAAAAAAATTATTTGTTAATTTTATTTTTTAGAAAATATATACTTTACTAATATTATACATATAAAAGTATATAAGTATAATGTGCATATCAGTTAATTGGAAATAATGTCAAAATTTTAGATTTATCATATTCTAATTATTCTAAATTAGTGCTATTCTTTAAATGTAAATTATATAGTTTTCAGATAATAATTTAATAAAAAATATGTTTAAAATACATACAAAATTGTCATTCTTAGATAAAATGAATTTCAATTATTTTAAATGTATATAAATTGTGCATATAAATTATGAAATGTATAAAAGTTATACATAATTATGTACATTTTATGTATTATTTTGTAATATTTTTTAGATAAATTATACTAAAAATGGAAATATCGCTTTTAAATCAATTTTTTTTTGGATTAAATTGGACTAATTTGGTTGAATTCTTTTTAAACCAATTGTAAATTATTTTTAAGTATAGCTTCAAGTCAGATTAATTGAATATTGTTATTTGAATGAATCGTAACTTTTCATCATTTTAAAATTTGAAATTATTGTGAATGGATACAAATTTCAATATAAGTTTTTTATAATACAAATTTTTTTTTTGAAATTGTTAATTTCTAAATAAAATAGACCTTCATTAAAATGATTAATAACTTAGTTTTACGATTAAATTAAATTAAAAATTCAAATTTTATCGTAAAATTTTCCAAGAAATTTAAAGATCCAAAGAAATAAATTGAGTTAAAATTTTTAATTAAATACCTATAATATAAACACCTATATAAAATTTAATAATATTGTATATAACCACAAAATTGTTTACAGTGTTACTCTTTTTACTCTTCAATTAATTTTTAATCAAATATAAATTTATTCCTCAAGTTTTACAACTCCCTTTCTCTTTAACTTATTTTTTAATTTGTAATTTTTAAATAAATTTTTAAAAAGTTTTTTAATTAATTTAATTACATCTAGATTTTTTAACGCAAGAGTTTTCTTTAAATTCTTAATTTTAAAGTTTACTTAATAACAAGTCACCTTTTATCATTATCTTTCAGTTTTAAAAATCCCATTCACAATACATTGGATTTAAATTGAACTTCAAACCACTTCTTATGCAAGAGATTTCATCTGTATTTACAGAGTGTGTCTATATCTCATTATACCCTCAAAAATTATTGGAAAATAGAATTGAATATTATTCATATTTTAGCATTTCATAAGAAATTGCTTATCTACTTGGAAACAATTTTATGCGCCTAAAGTTATGTAAAAATTTTTCTTTTTAAATTTAATGTAATAAACAAAGGACAATGAAATTTAACACTTTTTATTTATTTCAAAGTATATAACCTTCAAATTATAACTTTTTGATTACATATTTTCTTCGAACTCTTCATTAAAATATGAAAAATAATTGGAATTTATTGAAAAATATTGAAATAGTTTATTATAAATTTTAAAGTCTATCTGTCCTCTATTTTCAGGAAATTTTAGAACACAAATTGTTAAAGATTTAAATTTGCTTTGCTTAAAAAATCTTAAAAGTTTTCAAATATCTCACAAATTCTCCGAATATTTGAAAATTTTCTTTGAACTCCACATTTGTACCTTTAATATTTAATTTGACTTTGGCATTTAAATTATAGTGTTACCATATTAACGATAAATAATTTATATTTTTTTTTACTTTATTTGTTTTCATAAATATTCAATAAATATCACGTACACTAAAGTTTTTCTTTACTTCAAAAAAAGTTAAAAAGAAAAAAAGGAAAATTTCTATTTTGTTTAGCATAACTTTTACCTAAATTTCACGTTGATTTGTTCTTAAAGAAAAACAAAAAAAATAAAACAAGGTTATAAAAATAAATGAAAATATAAATATTCAAAGATTTTCTTTGCATATTAACCCACTAATGAACATTCTATAGATTGTTGAAATATTTATTATTTTTTTGTATACCTGTAACATTTTTCCACGTATATTTTTGGTTTTTCTAATTTTTTTCGGGCTTGAATACATAATAACACCTTAAAGATATTATTATGTTTTTTTTTTTGGAGAATTATTTGTGTACTAGTTTTTTTTTTATCTTCGACACTCTTAACTTTTTGTCCTTTTTTTTCTTTGTATACAATTCAAGGACGAAAATACGTTGCTTTTTTGTTTTGTGTTTTGTACCTGTTTCTAATGAATATTTTAGGGGTTTTCTGTAATAAATTGTTAGAAATTATTTTAATGTGCTGTCCATGTGTCGAACTAAATGAAAAAACTTGTAAATAAATTTATTAAGAAAAGCGAAGTGTGATGAGAGTTTAAAATACAGTTGAATTTAATATTATTAAGTTCTTGTGAAGTAGATAGTAATTGATGGCAAAACAATGATAAGAGCTACTACATCTACATATTAAGAGTTACTTGCGATCACTGGAACGAAGATCAAATGAGCCACTGGCACCAACTAGCTTATGAAGCTGAATAATTTATATAAAGGAAAATGGATAGGACTAAGATGTGCAATAAGTTAGAGCTCATTTGTAGAAATATGTTAAATACAGTTAAATATTTTAATTATAGTTTCAAATTCCCAATTAATGGAACGAAAGACAAAAATTATGAAAAAGTAAAATATGCAACTTTGGTTTAAACAGAAGTTAATAAAATATTTCATCCATTAGTAACAATATTTTTACTAATAAATTAATTAAATTAAATCACTATATAATAGAGGAGTACAAAATACCCAAAAAATGTTTAAACAACAAATGAATCCAACCCAAGTTAACCAAAGGGTGTACAAAAAACTCTTTTTTTCAAAAACCAAATTGTCTTCAATCCAGACTACAAAAACCACAAAACCACATTCCTTTATAAAATTACTGTAAATGGAGGGCTAGATTTTAAGCTAAAGAATATAAATTGCAGTAATAACGGAGAAAGTCTAAAATCTAATTTAAATAGATAGATTTTTTAAAAGACATTATTGATGATTTGGAAGCACTTCTATTATAAGTTAATTTAACTTTGTCTAAATAAGATTAAATTTTTTAAATAATTTTAAAATTATACAAATTTTTTTTTAATTATTTAATATTTTTCAAGATTTTTGCTTTTAAAAAGCTATAAAGTAAGCTTTCCTGAATTAAACGCTTAAAATCCTAAAACCTAATCAGAAAATGAATCAGAGACGTTCTTAAAATAACTCATTTTCCAGAGTGTTATAATTTTGCATACTTTTAGGCAAATATTTAAGAAAAAATTCGATAGCTTTTGAAAATGAAACTTATTATCAACGAATAATTTATTTTACTTAATCTTAATATTAATGTAAGAAAATTTACTATTTACATTTATTTACTATATATACATTATGTACTTTTACTTATATAAACTCATTTCATAAGATATTACATTACACCTACAACATCAAATAATCTTTTATATTATCCAATTCGTTAATTCTTATACAAATAAAACCAATATTGGTAATTAAGTTAACGGAAAAACCAGAAAAAATTTCCCCATGCTTTTATTATACGTATTTTGATTTTCCCTTTAAATTTTCCCGCTCTCCCTTTTATTTTGTAGTTTCTCTTTGTTTATAAATATTCAATAAAGAAAATATAAAATAAAAGTTTCCACTCATTTTTTTTTCACAAACTTTTTAATTAGATTATAATTTAATTTTTTTTTTTTGAATAAAATAAATTAAAAAAATTAAAATTCAATGTTGTGGTCAAAAATTTAAAAAAAAAATAAAAAGAGTTTTCCATCTTAAATTTTAATTAGAAAAAAAACTGAGTATTTATTTTATTTTACATTTTTTTTACACAATTCCTTTAAATTCCAAAATAAATTTCCATATAAAAAAATGATAGAAATTTTATTAATAAATAAATTATAGTTTATACATATATATTATGTATTATTTTTTATACATAAATATGTTATGCATAATAAATTTACATATATGTATATTTAATTCATAATTCAATTTATTTTATATACATATATATATACAATTTTTTTAAGGATTAATTCAATTTATTTTCATTTTGGTAGCAATAAATTAAATTAGATTTATAATTTATTTATCTATGATGAATTTCTACTCTAGTATAATCTATCTAAAGATACATACATGGTAATACTATTAATAATATATAGATACATGGTTTGAATATTATATACTAAAATTAAATTTTATAGTTTCTATTTTTTTACTTTTTTTTTTTTTTTGTATTTTAAGGTTTCATTTTTTATTTTTATTTTTTTTTGTTGCTTTTTGATTATTGGATATATTATAGTAAATTATTTAACATATTATTAATAGTTTATTGAAGTGATTTTACCCATATGGATTTAAAATACACAAATCTTTCATTGTATCTTAGAGTTTTATAATTTGTTGTTGTTTATTTTCTTTTTAAACTTTATAATTTGTTAAACTTGAATAGGAGTACTTTATTTGAAAAAGTATACTATCAATGCTTTTTTATAAATTTATTCTATTCACATGAAGTTGGTCCTTTTTCACATGAAGTTGATCCTTTTTCACATGAAGTTGATCCTTTTTCACATGAACTTGGTCCTTTTTCACATGAACTTGTTCCTTTTTCATATGAAATTTGTGAAATTTGTCTATTCTTAAATTAGTTTGGTCTTTTTTCAATTCAATTTGGTCCACGTCTTAAAGTCCAAAAGTCAAACTAACATGATTTGAAAAACCTAGTCAACGAGCATAAAATTTTAAGGACCTATATTTTGATTTTGTGTAGTATAATAATGGTGCAGGATCAGAACTCCCAAAGTCCCTTAGGGATTTATGACCCACTTAGTTTTTAACAAACCTAAATATGCTTCCTAATATAGTATCTCCCATAGATAAATATATAAATACATATTTCTGTACTTCTAATATTTTGCTAATATATATTTTTGTATTATCATACTTTAAATTGTAAAGGTCAGAGAAGACTTTTAGATTTCCTAAAGTGACTTATTATCCACTTGTAAAGGTACCTATTTCCCATGTTAATATTTTAAAGTGGGTCATAAGTTCCTTTAGGAACTAACGATTTATGACTCCCTAAGGGACTTATGACCCTGACAGTTCTGACCCTGCACCTAAAATAATAATAGTCAATAATTGAGATTATATAAACATATTCAATTCAAATAGTCTGTTATAAAACATAAGTCATAGAATTTTTTTTACCCCAATATTATTCGGAGAAACGGAAATACGAACTTTAGACTTGCTAATGTTAATAGGAGTACTTGATTTTATATTAATTAGCTATGTTTTGATATTGAAATTATTAACGTATAGTTAGATTTGATCTATATTAAAACGATCTGCAGTAGCGAATGGTTTTTCTGAAATAGCGAATGGTTTACTTTATATTTTTACGAATGATTTCGAATAACTCTGTAAGCTTTTAAAAATTTAAAAAGATACAAATAAAGTTCCATTTGTTCTTTGATAGGTAAAAAACCACGCCAACACGTTATTCAAATGAAAATTATCTACCTATTGCCAGGTACAATAGCCCTTTGATTTCTATTAGAAAGTGAAGAAATATGACCTCAGAGCTAAGCTTTTTATTAAATGTGAAAATACAACTGCGGGAACTTAATTTCGCAGACTTGCTTCATAAAGTTATTCAATTATAATGCAATAATTTCTTAAAATAAAAGTTTAAATTAATCCTAGAATCCTATATTCCCGATTCCGAATAATCCTTTCACATCCTTGTTTTCGAAACTAAGCCGTACTTTTGTAACACAGGTGCCATCCTAAAGTTTTGTTCACAAAGGGTTGTGTTTTTAGAGTGTTAAAATAACTATCTTTAGGAACTACTGTTAACTTCAAAAGTTGACTTTCGAAGCTTTCCATCTCCTTTCTAAAAAAAAAAAAAACTGTTCTTCATATTGGTTATAGATTCTTAGGGTAATGTTTAAAGTAATTCTGAAAAAGTCCTACAGTAATTAATAGTCACTAATAAGTAATTAAATAATATTCACCATAATATTCCTTGAACTCATATTCAATTCTTCAATAAATTTTCTAATAAAAAGTTTTAATTAATTTTCTTTTAAAATTACAACTCTAATTAATACCTAACTTACAACATTTACCTATATAACCTCTATACCATAGGTACACAAAGTAATTTTTTAACTCAAAATTGCATAAATCACACTCACCTACTCAAATAGTTAGAACTTTGAATGTTAGGAATATATTTGGAATAATTTTGGAAAAAATTCTTAATACTTTTAGGGGTTACCATATATGTACATTCTATATATGTATGTATATTAAGATATAGATAATTCTACTTATATCTAATAGCCCTTTTTGTTTCCATTTTAGATGTATTTTTGTACATCTTTATTATAGATACTTTCAAAATAAAAAAATAAAAAAACATCCCTAAAATAAAGAAATAATATAAAATACAATAACAAAAAATCTGAATACCCCAAAGTTTAGAAACTGTTGTTCATACATATGTTCAAATATATTATATATTATATACTTTCATACATATATATACTTAGATATAAAGATTACTTTTCAAAATAATGTAAAGTATTATTCATACATATTTTAAAGTTAAAGTCTATGATATTTTTCGTCCTTTTAGTTTCCTTTTTTTTTCATTATATATGTGTGTGTGTGTGTGTGTGTGTGTGAATGTTCTATATCTTTTTTTCTACACAAAAAAAGAAAAAACAAAACAAAAAAGTAAAAGGAAAGGATAACATTTTTCTTTCCACAAGATTGATTTTTTGGGTATCCTTTCGTTATCCTTTTTAGAACATATACCAACACACATATATATTTTATAATATACATTTCAACTTAATCTCAATAAACTTATAAACACAAAAAAAAAAAAAAAGAAAAATGAAAAATAATTTTTCAAAGATAGAAAGAGATAGATGAACATGAAATAAAAAATCAAATTTATAAAGTAGAATACTAATACGGAATTTAAAATTATATAAAAGTATATCAAAAAAAAAGGACACAAAGGATCAGGATCATCCAATACTTAATGTACGTACAATTTCAAAATACAATCTGTCTCTTTTTTTTTTTTTTTGTATGCGTGTGTGTGTATATATTTTTTTTTTTTTTGACTTTACATTAAATTATATAAACAGCAAAATAACAATAATAATGTAATAGAAAGTAATAGAAAGTAAAAAAAAAAGAATAGAAAGAGATAGAAAATAAACTTTTAAACTATGACAAAATTCATTCAATGAAAATCACATTGACTTGTTTTCTACTTTTTTTTTTGTAGTTTTTGTTTTTTTTTTTTGTTTTTCTCTTTTTGGAAAGAGTTCTTTTATGTTTGTGGCAAATCACTTACAGTAACAACAATAACAACAGCAACAAAAACAACATTAACTGAAATAAAGGATCATACTAAGAAATATAAGAACATCTTTTTTTGAGGGATTTTCTACAAAAGAAAAAAAAATAAAAAAAAAAATACAAAAACAAAATTAATAGATGATTGTGGATGTTTTTGTAGATGTTGTTTTTGTATTATTAGAAAATTGGTAGTTTTTATTTTTGCTTTGGTCCTTTCAATAAAAGGAAAAACATTTTTGCAAAAATCAAACAAAGATTAACATGATATACACATTGGTTTATCGAAATTTTTTAAATATGTCCGTAGATTCGAGGGTAATTTTGGACCAATTTTGGTAATATGTACAATGTAAAAGTATTTCGAATATTAAATTGAACTTTAGTTGTAACTGCCTCAGACTGCCTCAGTTGTAACTGCCTAATGAGCGAGGAAGGTAGGAAGGTATTTAGAAATGTGATATAAGAGATGAAACTTTATCTTATCAAATAGACCCTTACTTAACTTGATTGAATATTTGATAAAATTATAGAAACTTATTTAAATAATTTATGCAAACTGCTTAGAATAAGTATAAGCAGACTGGCCACAGTATAAGATCAATTGAAACAAAGAATCATAAAAGTATTTCCTAAACTAATCAAGTATATGGTAGCTTAACATAACTGGCTATAGAGACATGACTTGTATCTAGAAATAATGTACAGAAATTACAAGACTAAAACTATATCGCATATTCAGGTCAAGATAAATTATAAATGAATAGCTTTGAATAGTGACGAGGCAAAAGCCGGTATTGGTCCCAATACGGAAGAAAAACTGTATTGCTCATCAGTGGCATGTCAGGTGCTACGGAATGGAAGCTGAAAGTCAAAAGAATTGTTGGGAGGCCATAAACGAGTCCTGAAGAAGAACAGTGCGAAGAGAACGAGACCTATCTGGATTTTCTACGAAACAACTTAGTCAATCTGAATACATGTACTCCAAAATAACATATAAGTTATTTAAAACCCCAATGTCATTTATAAGTTTCGAAATTTAAAAAAAATTTTAATCTATTTGAAATATAATTTCATAAGGTTATTAAAACTTTAAATTAAAATTGGTTTTACTTCTAAAATAATAAAAACCTTTGTAATGTGCATTTATTTTGATGTCTTTACATTTTGAGCATGCAACAAAAACTTAAGTTGAATAAAAGTTTTTTTTATATCTACTTTGTGATAAACTGCTAAAAATATACAAAATGATAAATCGTTTGTAAATGAGATATTGATATATTTTAGGGTTGAAGAATTCAAATTTAAAAGAAAGATACTCAAAACATACTCGATACAAAAATACATATTAAATAATTACGCAGTTATCAGATCTGTTTTAAATTAAATGTAGTATGAAAAACTTCAATTAAAAATTGTTTGAATTTAATTTCAAAGATATCAATATTTAGTTTTCGGAAGGAGTGTGTATTTCAAACATAGGGAATATCAAATCCAATGAGCTTTGAGAGAATGGGGAATGTTAAAAACCGTAATTGCAATAATAATTAAACAATTTCGTTTTTTTACGGAATTGGGAATCTTTTACAAATCAATTGAATCTTGCTTTGAAAATATCTGATGATTACTTCATTGCAGCTATTTTGAAAGTTTTTTTACTCTTCTTCTGATGTCTATACACTGTTGCATGTCGGTTTGTTAAATTTATGTTGAAGTGTTTAAAAAGCTCAGTACTTAAAGATGTTTTCTTCCTGGTCCTCGTTTACCTTCAATTCTTCCTTCACCAGTAACCTGTAGTAATTCATATTTTTTTACTTGAATTATGTGGCCAAAATAAGCTGCTTTCGATTTTATATTATTAAAGATAATGATCTTTCTTTCCTCAGGCTCTGCGGAACTTCCAATTGAATACATAATCTGTCCAAGATATCTTTACCAAACGTCAATAGATCTATATTTAATAACTTACCTTTTACCATAGAATAATTATTAAATAAAATGTTTAATAACTTACCTTTTACTATAAAATAGTTATTAAATAAAAGGTCTGTTCAAATATAAGATGTTCCATGTAATTTGTTTACGTGTAAGTAAAGGTTTAGGAAAGAACAAAAATAAGACATAGATCCGGAGACTTTACACTTATAATATATAAATCAATTTATTAGTTATTTTTGTATATAATTATTAATATCATCATTATTATATGCCAATGTAATCGAATCATCAATTAGTTTATAATAACTTTCCAACGGCATGATTCCCTACTCATGTCCTTGTTTTCTCCCATATCTTCTCTGTAATATTCAAATATATTATTAGAAAAATAATAAATGATATAAACAAATATATACAATTAATGAAACTCTATATCGAACACTTTACATTAACAGTTCAAAACAATTTTAAAGTTGACACAAATATTTTTTTAATTTTAACTTTAAAACAAAGTACATCTGGTCACTTTAAATCTTTAAATTCAAAAATATTTTCTGGAAATTTTCAATAAAAAAAGGAAGTAAAGAAAAAAACACTTCTTCAAATTGAAGGGGCTTTTAAAAAAAATCTTTATATATATATATATACTAGCTAATACCCGGTGCGCGTTGCTGCGCCTCTCAATGGAGGTTTAATTGAAGTTGATGTTACTGCAAAATGTTAACACAAAAATTACACTCGGTTTACACATGTAAATTTTAAAATGAATGAAAGCAATCTTTTTAAAACCATTTTTCTAGGTTTTAAAAAGAATAATGTTCTAGTAATTTTTGAAACTTTCTGTAATTCAAAGCAGTACAAACTACTTTCCAAATTTTGACGTAATTTACTTCCAAAAAATTTTTTTTGAACAATCGTAGGACCGACTGTTAGCAGATTCAACTCTATTTTCAAGTTGTTTCACACATATAAAATTTGAGGAAAACCGGTCAAATCGTTTCTAATTTAGAGTTAAGTAACGCAAAAATCTATTAAAAGCCACTGTGCCCCACTGGGTTAACGGAACTACACTTTCTCTTTGGGCAAAGCATTATTACGCAAAAATGGACGTAATTTGCTTCCAAATCACTCAACAAAATTTTTTGAAGCTTTCTTTTTAGTCAAAGCAGTACTTCGCAAATTTTGACAATATTATCTTCCAAAATTATTTTGACCAACCGTCGGGCCGACATGGGTTAACAAATTCCACATCTGTTAATAGTGTCAACTCAATTCTCACAGGGGAGCACGTATACAAAATTTGAAGAAAATCGGTCAAACCGTTTTTAATTTAGAGTTAGGTATTGAAAAAACCTATAAAAAGCTGTTGGGCCCTAATGGGTTAATGCAAGTCAATAAAATTTTTTTGTGGGTTTTCTTTTTAGCCAAAGCAGAATTTCATAAAATCGGACAAAATTTGAACCCAAATTTTTTTTTGACCACCCGTCGGCCCGGCATGGGTTAATAAATTCCAAAACTGTTAATAGTGTCTACTCAATTCTCAAGGAGCATCACGTATACAAAATTTGAAGTCAATCGGTCAAACCGTTTCGAATTTAGAGTAAAGTATTGAAAAAACTTATAAAAAGCTGTTGGGCCGCAAAGGGGTAAATGGAACTCAACAAAATTTTTTTTGGGGCTTTCTTTAAAGCCAAAGCAGAATTCCGTAAAATCGGACAAAATTTGGACCCAAAATTTTTTTTGACCACCCGTCGGCCCGACATGGGTTAACAAATTCCAAAACTGTTAATAGCGTCTACTCAATTCTCAAAGAGCATCACGTATACAAAATTTGAAGTCAATCGGTCAAACCGTTTCGAATTTAGAGTAAAGTATTGAAAAAACCTATAAAAAGCTGTTGGGCCGCAATGGGTTAATGGAACTCACCAAAATTTTTTTTGGGGTTTGCTTTTAAGCCAAAGCTGAATTTCATAAAATCGGACAAAATTTGGACCCAAAATTTTTTTTGACCACCCGTCGGCCCGACATGGGTTAACAAATTCCAAAACTGTTAATAGCGTCTACTCAATTCTCAAAGAGCATCACGTATACAAAATTTGAAGTCAATCGGTCAAAACGTTTTCATTTTGGAACAAAGAAGTTTAAATACGTGCACCACAGCCCCAACTTGGCGGTCCGTTAGAGCAAAATTTTTGGACCACGATTTCCTTCCGTACCCAAAAAACCCTATATACAAATTTTCATGAAAATCGGCTGGGCAGTTTAGGAGTCTATTCGCTACAAACAAACATACAAACAAACAAACAAACAAACAAACAAACAAACAAATAAACAAACTTTCATTTTTATATATATAGATAATACATTGATTTTTTAATAGTTCACTAAAAAAATATTATTAAGTCATTTATATAATAATAGCATGTAATTTCCAAATAGTAATTCTTAGAAAAATTTCTGAAAACTTCAAATTTGATTTGAAAAGAAAAAAATAAATGAAAAGATTAAAATTTTGACTTGTAAAGAATTTTTCAGTTTCCTCTTTTATCGGAAAATTTCATTGAACATTTTTTTTTATATGTATGCTTTTGTATAAATTTTGAAGTTATTATTGGAAAATCAATTTTTTTTTTTTTTGTGGAAATCGCTTTGCCAGGGAAAATTATTATTTTCTTTATAATTTTAATTAAATGTTTATATATGTATATGTATTATGTATATATATATATATATGTATTTTGCGGTTCTCTTGATGACTATAGAAAAATTTCTTTAATTAAATTGTATTTTTATTATTATATTTCAACATTTACTTTTGTTGATCCAGAAAAAGGTGTTGTTGAAGCAATTCATTAACGGATATTGAATAAATATAAAGAATTTAATTTTTTTTTTTATATTTCACTTAAAATAAATTGCGCACCTATATTTTAACACAACTCAGTAAATATTGAAGTAAGAGTAATTTTCATCTGGTAGAAAACCTATATTGAAAATAATATTTTCAATCATTTAGTTGAGATTAGTTGAGATGGTTAGATAGGTCACAAGAGTCTTTGACTTAAAAAATAAACCAAAGGTCGTCGGTATGTAATAGCTCAAATGGGTTGAAATCGCTACTAATTCAAATTGTCGTATACAGGATAATTTACAAATAATCTGGAAAAAGGAGAACAAAAAAAGAGTATAATAGAATAGAATATCAGCTACTCAACTTTAATATGCTTCTTAATATATAGAAAACCCCATAGTCAAATATTTAAATATTTATTGTTTCAGAATGGGATTTCAGAAATATTGTTATAATACAAATAAAGTTCGATTTTGCTTGTTTTTCATTTTTGGCTTTCTTTCTTTTCCAAATGCAGTTTAAAACTCAATCATATGTTTGTAAATATGAATTATACCTTCATTCTTTTGTAATGCGGAATTTTAGAACTTTCAGATCAGATATTAAGATTATAACTCCTTTTCGAAACATTTGGTTAATTTTTTGAGTCATATGTCGCCACGAAACTTTTGATTCTACCAATTTTGTCATATTCCAAAAACCTTTTTAAAATCAAGCTTTTTAATATGCCTAAAATAACAATGTAGAGCTTAGTTTTGGAGATCAACACTGTTAAGAAAGATTCCGAAATCGTATGAGTACTGGAAATTTTGAGTTATGTAGAAAAACGGATAACAGGTAGGAGGATTTATTGGAAGAAATACAGAGCAATCCAATATTTATATACTAATTCAAATTTAAAAAGTTTTTTTTTAACAATTTTTGTAATTAAAAACCTTTCACAAGTCTAATATTAAAAAAGCCTAGGAAATCAGACATAAGTAAATCATAACATACTAAACGTACTAAGATCAGTTATAATAAAGGAAATACTAGATATTCTTATAATTATTTCTGAATTTAAAATTTGAATTATATTTTAGGATTTATCAATTTGTACCAAGAAGTTTATCACTGCAATGAACTCTAATAACATTTGCAGCATTTGCAATAAAAAGTCATTTTCCAACCTTAAAATACATTCTACAATAAATTTTTTAAAAAATATTCTAAATTTGATAAAATTTTTTATAACCCGACTCTATAAATAACAACTTTGCTTTTCAGAATGAAATTCGAAAAAAACGCGGAAAAGTCTTCAAAATTTATTAAAAATTTTTTTAATTCTATTAAATAATACAATTTTACTCACCCAAAATGGATTTTCTTTTCAACTGAATCTTTTTCAAGAAAGTTTACAGCGAACGCTTTTGAAAGAAGAACAACTTAAACACTTTTTAACAGAAACACAAGGAAAACAGTGAATTGATTAAGGATTTCCAAAGGGATAAATCTTAAAGAGATTTTCCAAGTATTTTAAAAAACTTAATTCCAATGGATAAAATATTACTCAAATAGTCTAATTAGTCCTTTTTTTTTCCTGTGTTAACGGTATTTATTCCTAAGTGAAATTTAATGTAATTATTTGAAAAGTGTTGTAAAATACGAGTTTAAGTGAAGTTTTTTAGTAAAAATTAAGTCAAGAAAAAAAGAAAGGTTTTAAAAAGGATATCCTATCCTTGTGTTAAAATTATTCAAAAATTTTTCTTAATCTGTTTTTGTTTTTTTTTTTCTTGGTACTAGGATTCAAAAACGCGTTAAATATTCTCACACCATTTTTAATTGTATTAAAAATTTTTTGAAAAAGGATTTTATCTTAAACTTGTTCACAATACATTTTAACTATTTTTTTCTTTTTGTATGTATTAGTGCGAAAGTATTTTAGTGTACTAGGAAAAAAATAAGGTGATTAGGTACTTTGTTGTATCTGTTAATTGACTTTGACCAATTAACCCTCCATATTGTAACGTTGCCAAATAACACACTTAGATTTTTTTTTATTTTTAAAAGGATATATCTATTATCCTTTTTCTGTTTGTTTAATAGATTTTGTATTGTTTATTTTGTTCTTTGCCTTGACAAATCTTATTTGATCTTTTCTATTTTCTTTGTATTGGTTTTAAGAGGTTTTTCGGATTTTTAATTAGAAAATTACGCAGTTTGCATACAGGATATCTTGCCCTATGTCATCCATCCAAAACTTCGAAAATCTAAAATCTAAAAATCATTAGAATTTGGCTGTTAGAAATTGAAACTTGTAAAAACCTTGAAAAAGGAACCCATTTTAAAAATTTATTTATGTTAGATATTAAATAGTTTTGAACTTAATTACGTAGTATTCAACTAGAAGTAGATGGAATTAGTTCAAATAACAGTTAAAAATTACATTTTTAACTTGTTTTTAAAATATTCAGTCTATAGTGTTTATTATATATTATACTTGTGCCTTGCAAAAAAGTAAGTGTAGATTAGTTCTAATAATCCTCCCATTTTTTTCAAATTTATTTATTCCTTTTATGTTCATGAAATTCAAAAAAAAAAGAAAATATAAAAAATCAAAATAGGTATGTTTAAAAAAAATTAAAAATTAATTGAAATCCTTAAAAAAGGATAACAAAGAAAAATAGAAACATAATAAATTAAACAAAATTTTATTTATTTCTTCCTTGTTTCCTTTTATATCTTGTATTTTGTTCTGTTCTGTTCTGTTTTTAAAAGATAATGAAAAATTATTTCTATTATTTAAGCTATTAATTTTCTTTTATCTTTGAGTGTATATCCTTTAAATTTTTAAAAGTGTGATGGTTTTGTTATTATCTTGCTTTCACTGATTTACTTTTTGTTTCAATTTTTCTTTCTTTTGGGTTTGTTTCAGATAGTGTTAAAATAAAGTGCCTGCTTTGTAAGTGACAAGGCTTTTAAGTTTTGTTTTTTTGTTTATATTTTCATTCTTTCGTTTCAGATTTTTTTTTTTGAGTCCAAAATTGATTCAGAATAGTGATTTTAAGTTTGAAGGATAGTAAATATAAGTTTTGTAACTTTCTGAAGTGCATATTATTATTGTGCTTTGTTTCGATTTTATTAGTTTAGTCAATTAATAAATTTTCAGAGCATTTTATAAAAATCTCTGTTTTAATATAACACCAATTAGACATATTAATTTAGGACTATAAATTTGAAAAAGACTTTGTTTTAGCTTTTGTAAAGTTTTTAAGAGTGTTTTGTCATATTATACTACTGGGCTCTTCAGTAAGCTTGAAGTATTTATTATATTGCCTAGATAAACTACTGATTAAACTTTGATTGATTCTTATTATTTATACGAAATTTTACAGAAACCTTCTGTGAGTTTTAAAAATCAACAAAAAATCATCTTCCGAAAAACTCGTTTAATTAGAAATAAACATTTTAATAAAAATAAAAAAAACTTTAAATTATTTTTCATATAATTTCAGTTTAAAATAATCAGAAATAAAATTTGGCATTTAATATAAAACTTATAATATATAGGTTTTAAATGCGATCAAGAACTCATTTCCAAATTCAAATTAAAAAACTAAAACTTTGTTTCCAAGTTATTTAAAGAAAAAACTTTAAATTTATCCCCCTAATATTTCAATTTTAATTTTAAAGACTAAAATAGACATATTATTACAAATTCTACACTTTCATACCTAAGTATATATTACAATAATGTAAATAATGTTATATAGTTATGCATTAAATAACATATGTATTAAAAATAATTTTAATTATACGTTATTTATACTAATTGTGAAAATTAAATAATTCTTTTTTATTTAAAGACAACCGTTGGGTATGGAAATGAAAAATGGAAAAAGTAACAATTAATAAAACTTTTAAATTCTGAAAATTTTTTTTTTAAAACTTTTTAATTTCAATTTGAGTTCTACTCTCAGGAAAATTAATGACATTTTTACCTGTTTGCTTTGTTGATTGTCAACTTCTGTTTGCTGTGAAGTTGCTTTTTGTTGGTTGAAGTTTCAATTGTAAAACATATGACTTTAATAATATCTTTATAGTTTTCATTAAAAAAATTTTTTAATGCTGCTAATTAATTTGTTAAATTATTTTGTAATATATCAATTATTAAACTTTATAATTAAAATTAATTTAATATTTCTTTTCTCCATTTTTTATCTTAATATAATTTAATATGTCTGACAGTTGTGGAATTTTAATGCGGTATTATAAGTTATAAATTTTTTAAAATAAAATATTAGCAGAGACAAATTAATTGGTTGTTTTGGGAGTACGCGTTTTTATATAAAAGAATAGAAAAGTTTTGATTTGAAGCTGTCACAGCGTTAGAATATGTTTTTTTTTAATTAATTGAACTATTTTGAAAATAATGAAGTATTCATATTATAGTTTACTTACTGTAAAACAAAAACTATATAAATTATTAAGGGGCCTCGGTGGTGTAATGGGTAAGAATTTGGTTGTTGACCTAGGGGGTACGGATTCAATTCTCGTAAAGGTCATAAAATATTTAACTGTTAAAACCTCTTGATGGCCAAATAAATTATGTAACATAAACAAAATAAATAATAATTATTATAAATTAATAAAAAGTACTGTAAAGGTATTGCATTACGGACCGCAAGGCTTAAATGTTAGAATGGCACATGATATCCTCCATAACAAACAACAATAATAAATAAACAATACATTTAAGAGGATTTTTATGTCGCTAAGACACTGCTTCCCGATTCTCCGTACCTCAAATTGGGTAGTTTTGTGTATTGATATATTCATTTAAATGAAAATGTGCTTCATCGCTTATAATGCAAATACAATTTTTACATGTTCTTGCACTACTGATGACATTTCGTATGATGACATTATAAAATTTTATAAAATTCTATATTACACCTGCAGTAAAAATTATAACTTTAAAAATAAAAAAAAATATAAGCCTGTTTAATCGGTCAATCTGAGTTGGTCCACCTTATATTTTATATACTTTTCTTCGAATAAAACATGGACTCATAAAATATTTTTGGTTTTTTAACTAATTTTTTAAAAAATATAAAAGAACCAAATGAAAATTACCTTAATGAAGTTATCAGATTGTTGACATGTGATAATTACATGTAATAAATTAATTGTAAATATTCTTTAAACATTTCCATTACTTTCTGTCAAAAGTCTATATTTTCTGTTGTACTAGTACAAAAGCAAATTACTCAAAATTCTGACGTAAGTTGAGTGAAATCATTATTTAGTTTTTTTCCTCAAAATATTTTAATTTTCAACTTTTCTTAGTTAATGTAAATAATTATTTTATTTTTTTTTTAATATTAAATAAATTCAATTCCATTTTCTTAACACCTACATTTTATAAAATAACTTCTCATCATTTTCTTCAATTCTATTCTTAGTTCTTTTGATATTATTTTTAATGTGTTCTTTTGTTTTTCTTTTGGAAAACTTTAATAATTAATCATAGCTCGAATATTTTTATAAAATTTTAATTATATACAAGTAATTTTTTATACCTTAAATACATATCTAGAATTAAAAAAAAAATAGAAAAATAAAAAAATATAAAATTAAATAAAAGAAAAATAAACATACGAAAATAAATTAAAATTAACCATAATTTTACTTTATAATTTTTCTTTCAAATTCCAATTAATAAAATTTAAATAAGAAAAAAATAAATAGAAATAAAAAAATAAAATATAAAATACAATAAAAGTTAATTTTAACATATTAAATATCTGAAGAACTTTTACAGACAAATATGTTAAACGAGAGAAAAATAATTTTTAACTGGTAAGAAAATAAAAGGGACAATAAAAATTAAAAATTAAAAAAAAAGTAGAAACAAAAACAAAAGAGAAACATAGAACAAATAGAACAAGAAAGGAATGAAACAAAAACAGAACAGAATAAAAATTGAAACAACTCTAAATTAATTTTAAACTTTTTAAATTGAAAAAATTACTCTGAAAAAAAAAAAAAATAAAGTGAAGACAAAAGAAGAGACAGTTAAAAAGAGATAGATTGTATATATATTATATTTTATATATACGTATATTTGAAAGTACATAAAGTTGTCATCCTCGGCATTGGTATGCCATTTTAAATTGTTGTTTATCTTCTTTAATTTAGCATTAAGTTTAAATTGTAAAGAACATTTTTTTTTTTATTATAATTTAGTGTAAGCAAAAATTTCATCGATAATGCAATTGCAAGATTCCTTTGATTATTAATATTAAACAAATGCTAAGCAAAACCATGATATATTTAAGCACACTGACAATCAACTATAATATATTTAACAATCTGACAATCAACTAAAATATATACAACAAATAATATATTTAAGCACACTGACAATCAGGAAAATCTCAACGAGTCCTTCAACTTTGGTGTATTCTAACAGAATATATAATTATAATTCGGCTGATTCTGTCACAAAATAACCGATCTCATCTTAATTATTTGTTTATAAATATAAATTTTAATATTTGATTTATAATACAATGGTTAAAGTGGGAGCTATTCAATCAAAAAATCAAAAAATTTTGGGCTCAAACCCTAGTCAGATTCGTAATAAGTAGTTTATATCATAATATAAAATAACTTTAAATTCCAAGCTTAAAAAGGAAAGGCGGAGTCACTCTTTTATTATATTGTGTGTGAAAAGCACTATACATACATAAATAAATAAATAAAAAAATTAATATTAATTTATGAATAGCGCTTCCAACACTAGTTCGAATATTAAAATTCTAAACAATTGATGCTCCAGAATTAATTTAGAAAAACTTGACACTTACTCTTACATAATCGTTCCATTTATTTGATTTAATCTAGTTTTTCAATAATTAAATCCATTAAACAATGTCGAAAGAATGTTACATTTATCCAATTCCTATTCTCAACATAATATATAACTGTACATTTGTATCAAAGGCTCCATTCTCAAGTTTGGTTTTAGAAGGGGGGGTCTAAAAGTATTTAAGTCACAAAATACTGAAAGGAACTATGTGCACAGTTTCAATGGATTGTACACATCTGTATTCCATATTCCCATTTTGTAAACTAGCTACAATTTATAGAGTATTGAATATTGTTTTAATTGAAGTTATAAGACTTATATCAAGTATAATAAAATATGCAATTCTCTATTTAGTCCAAAACTAATAAGACGTGTTTCATTAAATGCTATATTAAATACTACAATACCTCCTATCAAAAAACTACAAGATGTTTTTTTTAACTTTTAATATTCTTACTAAAAATATTTTAATATTTCATTACTTTCTATTAAATACGTACTCCCATTTTCTTTTTTGATGTCCATTTTCTGATTCTAAATAATTTATATCATTCTTCTAAATTCAAAACGTTTGTTTTATAAATATTTAAAATTCTTATCATGAATTTACCTAACTATAGACATTTGTTTCAATTCCTTATGTTTCACAAGATTAAAATTTCAAACCAAAAAACTTATTTTAATATTTTGTAAATACATACAATACATTCAAAATGAAAAAGCATTAAAAACTTCTTCTTTACGGATATTGAAATTTAAATAAAAAAAAAAATAACAGATTTGTAATACTATACTCCAACCTAACTTGTTTATGTATTACTTTTAGTTAAATATTGATTCCCATCTGTCTACACAATCTATCAAATAGTCAAAGTAAAAAAAAACAAACTTGCTGACTTTTAAAAAGTATCATTTTCATGATAAGCACATTGCAGATTCGAAAAAAAAACAAAAACAATAAACAACAAAATCAAACACAATATACACACATATATTATACATATATATTAACAATTAAAGTTTTATAGGTTTTCAACAGTAAAGTTATCTACCTGTTTTTCTATGCCTTTATCTTAAGTTACAAAATATATCAAAGAAAGAAATATTTATTTATTTTTTTACTTTTTAAAAGATCCCCACCACTCCTCTTGCTCAAATATGTGCCAAAGTTTTTCCTTCGTACTCAGTTAAATAATATATTACTGTATTTGAATATATACACTTACAAGCAGTCAAGTTTTTCTTTTGAACATTAATTTTCCGAAACAGATGAAACACAAGAATAAAAAAAAACAAAAAAAACAAATTAACAACATTTTGAATGTCAAATATTGTATTCATTCCACCTGAGCATAAGACACACACACACTTACACACAATACAAAATTACACACACAGTAATTTAATGCGACAATCTTGAAAGAAAATAAAAAACAGAAAAAAAATTAAGTGAAATAGGACAAAGTTTTTGAAGGTTAAAAAAAATATAAAAAAAAAAAAATACATCCACCATTGAACACTAACACCAATACAGAAGATCCCAAAAAAAAAAAGTTACAACAAGTTTACAAGAAGAATTTTCATATATATAGTGACAAGCGCTTGCGGAAAGGCAAAACTTTGAAAAATTTTTTTTTTGTTTTTTTCCTCATGACACAAAAAAAAATTTTTCTTCAATTTTTTTAGCAGTGAAAAAAAAATTAAATGAAAAAAAAAAGTTTTTTTTTTTAAAAATATAAAAAAAAAAATCTATTTCAACATTTTTTTCACAACTTTAAAAGATTAAGTCTTTACCATGTTATACATTAAAAATTATGATAAAATAATATGAAAGCGTGAAAAAAACTGACTTTATACACACACAAAATAAAGTTTTTTTTTATTAAAAAAAAATTGAGAAATTCAAATGACTTTCATGTTAAATTATATTTTATACATGTCACAAGAAATACTCAAGTGGTATTGAGAAGATTAAAGTAGACAGCACGCGATTTAAGTGAATTCATTGATCAAATGGCGGTGTGAAGCACTGGCTAGAAATCCGAAAGATGCGAAAGACCCCGGTTTGAATTTCAGTTAAGTGAAAAAACTTTTAGTTGGATTTCGAAATACTGTTAGATGGCATTCGCCATTGGGTTTAAATTAGAGGGTTTAATTAAAAATACATTATCTAGTACTAGTACTACTAGTATCTCATGTTTAAATTGTATGTGGAATTCATTAAGATCAATTCTATTTTCACGAATATAATATAACCTCCAGTTTCAGTATACCTATGGTAAGCTTGTTAGCCTAACAGTTGAACAGTTAACAAAAACAAAAAAAAACCAAAAAGAAGAAGCGGTACAGTATAGATTGTAAGCACCTAAAGCTATGTATCTTCAGAAGCAAACGTTATTAAAAAATTGTAATCATGATGTTTGGTATTGATTCGATTTAACTGTGAACTTCATTCTCTTTGAAATGATTGAACAATTAGGATTGCTAAATATATATGTGATTTGCCAACTATGTGGCTATTGTGAATTTAAAATTTTATAGGAGTATAGGAGTTCCTTTCCACCTACATCTAGTTTGTGCAACAACTTTTATATGTGAAGAAACGATTCATATGTTCATTTGTCTTATTTCTTTGTCAAAGTATTTTTAGGTCTCCTTGAGATTTCCGTCCCAGAGCCGGTTTTACTTTGCAGATTGGAGAACATCTAAGATTGTGACCTATCTATCTGTAGTTTCTTTTTTTGATTGCTATTTCTATATTGGTTTTTGATCAGAAGTTTTCCAAATGTCTTTATTAATTATTTTTCTTAGCCCATGTAGTTTGCATATAATATAAAGGTATTTGTTTACGAAAACATGTAGTTTGTGTGTTTCCTATTTAGTTACCAGCCCAGTTTCACCACCATTTAAGAGGACGGATTTTATACATGCTTGGAATATTATTAACCTTATTTTCCTTGATATGTGCGATTATTTCCATATTTTCTACATTCAGTTAAATTTCACTCCAGCTTTCGTCAACTTGTTACAGATATATCCCTTTTCTTTTGTTATATCAATGTACAGCTAAATTTAATTAAAATATTTTGCACAGAATATCAATTATTAATCATCTCAATTCTGAGGAACTATTAAATACCCCTTCCGTACCCCATGATTTAAAATACGCGATAGATAATTTTAAAGAATTGCCAATAACGAAGGATATAAATAAATAATTTTTTTAAATAATGTCGAGTATTGAACAATCATTTAAATTGCTATGATTGCTTCATACACGTTCGAATTTTTAAAGTTCGATAACGTTACATGATTTCTACACGAGTAAAAATAAATGACTTTGACAAAATTCATATTTCATACAATTTTAAAATTAATCCACGAGTTGACTCAGTCTACTCTACTACACTCTTCCTCGTTTTTAATATAAAATTCATCAGTTTTATTTAATTTTAATTTTACTATACTCATGTGTATTTATTTATTTTTATACATATATACAAAATTTATTTACTTTTATTTTTCTTTATTTAAAAAAAAATATTTGTACATTAAAAATGTTTAAATAAAATTTCTTTGTTATCATTTGCTTTACAATTTAAAATTAAAAAATATTATTATATGAATTTCGTTGTATGAAATTATAATTTAAATAAAAATATAAATTTAAAATACTCGGGGGCCTCGGTAATATAGTGGTTAAACATTTGGCTTATTAACCGAGGGGGTTCTGGTTCGATTCCCGGTCAAATCATTCAATATTTAATTAACTTTTCTTTACAAGTCTCCATGGTGATCAAATATAATAATATAAATATACAAATATATAATAAAATAATTAATATAGTAGTTATAAATAATAGACTGTATTTAATTTAAAAAGCCTAAATGCCAAATAGGCAAAGGACTATAATAATATCAGTCAAAAAGTAACATTGTCCTGGTACTAATTATAAATAAATAAATAAAATACTCGTTTTTATTCTCATAGCACTAAAGCTGTTTGCAAATAAATGCAGAAGGGCTAGGCGAAGGTAGCTGTTAGCGTGGATCGATTTTTGAAAATGAATTGAGGAATCTGTGATTCCCTGGGAGCTTACATTCAAGATCAAATTATAAAAATGAACAGAATTTAGCCACTGAAACAGCTTGGAAAATATAAAATTTTTGTTTATTTTTGTCTATTTTAATATATAAACTGACATTTTGTAAAAACGCTAAATACTGTATTTAGAAATTGTACTATACCGAGTAGGAGAAAATCCATGATTATGATTTTAATCCAAGCCTTGATTATTTTAACTGCTTACATATTAGCCACGAGTACAACCCAATTCAACTTATAACATATTTATATAGGTAAAAAAAGATAAACGGTCAGACACTCTATTGCACACACTACTTATCACTTATCAAATAATCAGTTTTTGATAAGTTTTAACTGCATCAATATCATATTTGACAAAATTCCAATGAAGTTTTGATTAGCAAAAAAAAACAACTCATACACTAAAAACAAATTAATATTAGATTATTTGAATAGTGATAAGTTATTAATGTAATGTAAGACCTCAAAAGCACATTAGTATTTCAGGTCAATGAGTTGAAAATATAGGAATTGTCATATCATGAATCACTAAAAAATTTTAGGTTATGTCAAAATAACTGAAAATTTTGTTTATAAAAATTCTCATATTTTTAATAAAAATGAGTATTTTTTTGAAAAAAGTTTATTTTACATATATTAAATAAATAATAATATTATTAATAAACGAGTTGCTTATCAAGTAACTTTAAAACTTTTTCAAAATATGTTTTATTATATATTTATTTTACTATAGGTCAAAGGGTATAATACATATGACATTAGGTTTATGACGCAGAGAAGGAGGGGGTAGGGAGAGGAGGTAGATATAGACTCAATTGTATGGATCGGATCAGAATCAAAAAAAAAGCCGCCATCGCTATTTAAATCCAGCCATTTTGGTCCATGGGTTCCATACAACTTCTTTTTTTATATGAACATTACTCTGTACCTATTACAGCTGCGTGTCTGAAATTTTACCAAAGTAGTTTAGCTTTGTGGCCAAAGTTTCCGCAAAATTTGGGTGGTATACTGCAATGGGTTCGAGTAGTTGCCATACAACTTCATATTTCACATAAAAATTACTTTATACATAATAAATCTAAATGTTTGAAATTTTGCCAAAAGTAATTAACCGGATGATATAATGTATATGTTACGGTCATACGGGTATCCCAAAGTTGATACAGTCTACTCTACTCCACTATTCCTCGTTTTTTGTTTACAATATACTGGAAAAAAAAACGAAAATGACTTTTTATGTGAAAAAAATGTAAATCACATCATCAATAAATAATTGAGATAGAAGTCAATAAATTTTGTAAACTTTAAGTATAAAATCTTGACAGTACACACATACATAATATTATGTAAGTAAAGTTATCGAATGTTTTGTAAATAAACCCTTTAATCTTAAATAAAATTTATTCAGAACTTTTTTTGTATACATTATATCTATATACTTCTAAGGAAATTATATTATATACCTAGTATACGAGTATTATTATACATATACATTATTTGAATAAAAAGTAAATGTTTGTTTTTTAATATTTGACGAGTTAATATTGGTTAAACTTTTTCTAAAAATAAACTTATACTTGAAATTAGAGATACTATGCTTTTTAATTTTGAAAAATAAATTTTGATAAAACAAAAATAAAAAATTATAAAAAAATTTTAGATCTTAACTAAATTTGTATAAAGGGTTTAAATTACAAAGTTAAAGTTTTTTAAATGAAAAAAGTCTATTAAACTTTGACTCATTATAGAGTTTTTGAATAAATTTAATGTTAAATGGTTGTCAGCATTAATTTAATCTGACTAAAATTGATTGATCATTGTTAGTAATTAAGTATTAATAAATATACAGGTGTTAATTATTTTATGGTAATTAGGTTTAGAAGTTTTGTAAAATATAATGAAATGATATTAGAAATACTATGTGTATACTATAAAAATTTTCTATAAAAGTCGTTTTAGAAAGGTGGCTGCTTAGCATGATTACTGTGCTACAAAAGAACTATTTCACTAATTGCTCCATTCGTTAGTATTTATTTAAGAAATTTTAAAACAACAGCTGCAAGTTCTTCATGACCTGAAAGTCACTCAAAGTCTGACTAAGTAGAAACTGTTTTCTGTTGAAAAAATTTCAGCTTTCTGACAAAGACTTTAACAAAATTTAATTGGTACAAAGCAACAAGTTCAAGTAGCTGCCATACCATTCACAAAATTTAGTTCCAAAAAATTTCGTATTCGTCTTTCGAATTTTTTTTTTTTCAAACTCAAGGAACGAATTTCTTTACACATAACTAACAAAATTGATATGTAGGCTTCGCTATGGGGTTAAAGAGTTAGAAGGAAAATAGAATAGAAGAGGAGAGTTGGGTGGTAGGTTAGAAACGAACTCATTTAAGTTCCTTTTAAAACGTTGCAAATTGTATAATGCTTTATTTCTATCAGAGGGGAACACATTGGATAGAAGCATTTTTCATATTCTAGCAGTTCTCACAATAAAAGAGTTTCCATAACCAGTTTTGAGCCAAATAAGGATTTCCACTTTGTAGAAGTGAGCACTTGTGGCCTCTCTGATGTTGCGTTGGAAAATTCAATAGAGCAAGTGTCAATACCTACAAGAAATTTTATTTATTTTGATTTATTTCAGAACCTTTGAATAATTTTGTATACATTCTACTAAAAGTGTTAAAACTTTGTAATGTTACCTTGCAATGGACCTTTTTTAAATATCAATTTTTCAAATTTTATTTCCAACTTTTCTGTTTATAAAATGTGCTTCTCTAATATATCGTTCCTCTATTTCTTACATTTAACTAATTTATAATTCAAAATTAGATCCTTCCGGTAAATTATTACTCTTCCTGTGTTTAATTAATTTTCCAACTTTTTTAATATTATTTTTTTAAAAATTAATAATTTCTTTGAAATTAAACATATTGTCTTTCTAACAATGAAATTAACTTTATTCTTTCTTCAAGACACTAATTAAATATCCAAGTAATTATAAATTTCATTAGGTACTTCTCCTTAAATACTGCTATAAGTGAATTACTTTATTTTAAAAAGAACCTGAACGCTTCATTTAATATTTCCTCATTTTTTAACTAAAATCAACCTGAGATATTTAAAAAAAAAATCTATAATTTCAAATTAATTAAAATATTAAATTGTTACTCATTCATTTTTAATCAAAAAATTGATTTTCTTTCCTGTTAATTTCCGATTTTGATTTCCATTTGAATTCCGAATTATTTTTTTTTTTTTAATTTTAATTTCCTATCAAATGAACCAACATCTGTTACCATTTTCATAATATTATCAAATTAATATCTAATTAATATTTTAGTTTTATATTAATTAACAAATCAATAAAGTTTATTTTCAAAAATCAACATTCGAACTTTTTCAAATTTGAATATTTTTCTACAAGTATACCACATAAGACTTTAATTGTCGTAGTTCTTCTCTCTTCATCCACAATCACAATATCAGGCCTAGATTGTTACCTAAAAATGGAATCAAATTGTATTTTTCATTGACCCATCAATATCATTTTAACCTAAAAAACCACCTCAGAGACACAAAAGAAAAATTTTCTTTTACAATTAAGCAACAAAAGTAGACAGAAGCCTAAAAAGGAGATCCTCACCTCCCAACCTGACCTTCCTACCAACATTCCAATCTTATACATACTGAAAAAACAATTTTCTATTCGAATCTTAAATTAACACAAATGAAAAGTTTTCAAAGTCATTAAAAGGTGAAAATAAAACTTGTAAAAGTTTTTCATTTTCTTTAAAAAAAATAATAAAAATTAAAACAACAAAAAATAAGTGAAAATTCTTCCAGTAAATCAAAAAAAAAAACAACAAAAATTTTATTGAAAAAAATTTAAATTAAATTATATGAAAATGTTTATTCTTTGTTTTGACCTGGAAAAACCAATATTTAAAATCTTGAGAAAATAAAAATTAAATTAAAACTTTTCTAATTATTGAATATTAAAAAACTATTTAAGGACAAACAGCATGGCATACTCACACACACACAATAGCACAACAATAATGAAAAGGAAATGAAAATACAAATGAATTTTCATTTTCGAAAAAATACATAAAGAAAATTATTAGAGCATAGAACTGAAGAGAATTAAAAAGAAAAACTTATAAATTTTCCTTCTATGTTATTAGTATCTTACCTTTCTCTCAAAATTTTTCCAAAAAGACTTTTTTTTGAATGGAATTAAATTAACAAATGACGCACTTTTTTCTGTGTTCTTTGATTTAAAATTAAATTTTATCGTTTGATTTGAGGAGTAAGAAGTATGGTTGAATGAATCACTTGTTAATTACAATATGTCTAAATTTGGAACACTTAAAAATGAGTCGTTTTATAATTTTAGATTGTGGTGAGTGAACTTAATTTATCACTTTAAAGTATAAATAGGGGTCATTCTTCTGATACTATATCGACAATACTGCAAATTCTAAATTTCTTAATGGAATACGTGTAATGGCTGTAAAATATTTGAATCCGACGGGGAGTAATTTTTAAAATTTTAAAATCAGAAGCTATAAGTATCCATAACTGTAAAAAGAGTTTAAACTAAAGCCACAGCAGCGGTGTATGTAAGGACCCGAAGGTCAAACCTATACGTATTTATTTAAAATTGAGAATCGAATAGTTTTGAGTTTACAATTAATCCTAATATCCTGTATTGTGTTTCATTATAATGGGTGCTATAAATTTCGATAAATAGGAAAATTAAGATTAGGTTTTTTCAAATTTGAGCGGAAATTGTGTTAAAATTCCGGTTTTAGAATTTGGATATAATTAAATTCTAATATCTTTAATTAACTTTTATTGTATTTTTTTCGAAGATTTATTACCGCACACAGTAATTTTTTATGTAAGTTTCAAATAAAACGTGGAGGAGTGTAGTAGAGTAGATTGTGTCAACTCTGGGATCCCCGTATGATCGTAATATAAACATTTTGGCAAAATTTTAAATCTACAAATTATTAAACTTTCAGCCATGTACTAAAGAAAATATCAGTTTAAAGGTAAACCTCTTTAAACCTCTTCCACTACATTTAAAGGTGCGGAACATTTTGACCTATGGACAAGACCTGAAAAGACTTGACAAAGACCTATGGAAACTCACCGAGAAAAAACCAGTAGCGACCAACTTTTAACATAGAAAATGAAGATGGATAGGCCACAAGTCGAAAGCTAGATAAATCTAACAACACATGTCTTCGAACAGCAATAACTAAATAAACCCAATAATAGACAAACTTAGGAGGAAATCAAATTAAAAACGAATAAACGAAAACAATGGGGAGGCAAGTTGATGTTGTATGCTGCCACAAGCATTAACAGAAAAAAACACTCAAAAAAAACCAACCATCAAAAATTCAAAATTTGGAAATGTATGTTACAAGTACAGTACACTCACAAAAATAACCATCATGATCCACTTTTTGTTTCAGTTTTTTAAGCACGTGCCTTCAAGAACATTAAACCTAATAAATTGGCAATGAATAATTAATTATAAGTTGGCATCATCCATTTTTTAATTCTAAAAAATATCAAAAAGCCATATAAATATAATGTCCTGACTTTAAAAACGTGTTTGAACCTTGATATATATAATAAAAGGTCAATTACACTACTTTTTATAGAAAGTACCTTACTTAAATAATTAATGTGCGTAATGAAAGCAATTTACTTTTCTTCTTTATTCGACATTTAAAATGAAAAATTCATTTTCCATTTCATGCATTTTTAATTTTCAATCTTTTTTTCGGAATTTTTTCTTTTATTTTCCAAAGGAAACTGAAAACAAAAAAACAAGAAAAACTATAAAATCCTTTCACAAATAAATAAAATTTTTAGAGTTGCTTTTCAAAAGAATAAAAATAATAATAGAAAAAAAAATATATATAAAACAATTTTCTATGAATTTTTCTAACGGCATAATATAAAAGTATAAACATCTAAAATTTACTACATTGAAAACCTTGACGATGAAAAAACACAAAAAGTTTATCGTCACTATACCACTATGTTGTCAGACAATTGGCTAATAACTTCAAAACCAACCCCCCTTTTCTATTACAGTATTCGCAATATTTTTGAAAACTTTATCTAAAGATTGAAAGTTTTTCATTTCATACATTTTTACAAAAGACAAATTAGTCTCTTCGGAACTAGGTTAAAGAATGTTTAAAAAAAAAAAATTCTTTATGTATAGTTACAATTTTCCATTTTCTTTTAAATTTTATTACTTTGATTTTTATATTCTTTTAACTTTAAAAGTTAAAAACTATTGGGACTTATATTACTAGATTGCAAAAAAAAATCAAGGGAAGAAATGGTTTTTTTAGAAAAAAAAAATAAATAAATAAATGTAATCAAATTCAATAAAAAAATTTATTTTAAGTTACAAGTTGTGTCCTTGTGTGTGTGTTTGGTAAGTTTTGAATAAAGTTCAAAATTTGTCTTTGAAAGTACTTTAAACTTTTCAAGACTTATATTATGTCTTGTAGTATGTACTTACTTTTCAAATTCTAACAACAAACTGACTCTTTAAAAGCAAAAAATTTAACTCGCCTAAAAGTATGCAATGCACATCAAGCAATCAGAAACATCTTGATAAGGGCGCTTTACCAATATTGCGTAATTCAATGTAATATGTAAATAACTAAATAAATAAATAAATAAATTCTTACATAATATTACAAATAAATTTATAATACACTTACAAATTGTAATTTGTAATATGCAGAGTTGTATAAATAATAGAACTTGAATAAGCTACACATGATATAGGGCTAGAAAACCTTTTCTTGTATATATATATATTAAGGGTTTATATAATTGAGTTCGCCTAAAAAACTTAAAGAAAAATGATTATTAGATAACTAGAGAATGATTTAACGAAATAATAATTTCAACTTACCTAAAAATATGCAATAGAAGATAAAAACATTTACATTTAAGAAATATTGGTTCAATCTCCTTTTTGCAGTGGTAGAAAACATTTTTTTTAATATGAGAAATCAATATGGGTTTCGAATGATCCAATTTTGATGGTTGCTTAGTGTCACAGGTGACAAATATCCAAATTACCAAATATTAACGGTCCAATTTGCCTAGTCCCTTTTTTTGTGAAATGTGCATTAATAATTTAGCCTAGTAATATAAATTGTCCACTGTTTCGTACCGATTTTTTGTATGGGATTGCCAGCACTGAAAGATCTCAAGTTAAATACTGATTTAATTAACTTGAAAACTGAAAGTAAGTAGTAATAATTTTAAGTCAGTAGTTTTAAAAAAATTCTAAAGTAACTTGCGAACAACTATATCGTAATTTTTATCGAAAAAATCCGGACTTTTATTTAATATTCCTCTCCCTCTCCTCTCTTCAAACTTAAAACCAAAGAGAAAATGTAATAAAATTATTACAAAAAAAACAAAATATTATTATTAAGGTACGGCATATTTATTTTATTTCCATTTTACTTTTATATTAAAATTAGACAAAGTAAAGCTTTATATTAAACTATAACATATATTTTTATGAATTAGAGAGAGACAAAAGACAAAGAATTAAAAATAAAATCAAATTATTATTGTTTTTTTTTTTATATTTTTATTTGTGTAATTCACTTTCATATAATAACGGTTTTTTTTCCTTTGAACATCTGCGTTGGAGTTTTATATGTGTACACTATGATAATGTGCGTATATACGATGTAAAATTCTTTTCGTCCTTTCACTTTTAGTTTTTTTTGTTGTTGTCTTTGTATTCGTTTTAATTTTTTTTTTTTTTTTGTAAAAAATGTATACGTAGGTTGAACTTTGACGTCAAAACTGTAAAATAGTTTGGTATTATACTTTTCTCATTTTACAATCTCTTCTAAAGATAACAGATACAATATGACCAGGAAACATTGTATTTGACGTCTGTGATAAGTTTTTGTTTTTTTTTGGAGAAAATTCAAAATTAAACGAAAAAGATTAAAAAAAAAAAAATTGAATTGAATAAATTCAATTTGTTACAAATTTTCTTTTAGTTATTTTTTTGCAAAATGAATTATTATAAATGAATATTTAAAGAGATTTCATATTATTAAGTTTGTATAGAAATATGAAAATCGTTTCTGAATAAATCGGAAATTTTTGCGAAATTTTTTTGAAATAGGCTTCCAGTATGGAAGTGGAAATTATATTCGTAACATTTGATAACCTACGTAGTAAATTGAAATACAAAGTAGTTGCGGTTTATGCTTATATTCTCTTTCCCCTTTTGAATAAACACTTAAACAAATTTTAGGTGCTTTTGTAAAATGTTAAAGACTATTAGAAAAATTATTAGACCTAGGTTCGTTGATTTGCTTATTAAGGAACATGTGTATTCAAAGTAAATATTTGACATTCGTTAAGTTAATTCAAGAACTACTGTCTGCAGAATCTGACTAGGTTATTTTAGTCATTTTATTTTGTATATTATTATTTTTTATAATTTAGTCATTTTATTTTGTATATTATTATTTATTTTTATATTTTATGAATAATATCATATAACTTAATATATTTCATTAATTTTTACATTCTATTTGATAAAAGTCCTTACTAATAAGTATTAGTTTTCAGTTATTGAAATATCTTATAGATAAGTACTTTAAATTGAAATCTCTTACGGCTCTAATGTATTTAAGGTTCCAGAACATAATCGTTTGGCATGAACATAGTTTTTAATTTACTACGAAATTGCGACAATTTATTGTAAATTACATCAAAATCTATTTCAAAATAAGTAAATTAAATCTTATAATTACATTTTCAAGTACAATTACAATGGTTATTTATACTTGCTTAAGGACACGTAAATGAATTTTGATTTTTTAAAAACTTTAAATTTTAATTCAATATCAAGGAATTAAGGATTAACATGATAGTTCACAAAAAGTAATTGTAGTTTGATTCTATTTAAACATTAAATCTTTTATAAAAAAAAGTAATGAAATATACATTAAAGCATCAAAAATTAACAAAAGTAATTATACTTAATATTATATAAATTGAATCAAAAAGTCTAATTACTTTGTAAGTACTTTCAATTAAATTTTCAATTTTGACATTACTTTAACCTTAACCTGCAAGTACAAAATTTTTATTACAAGTTTAAAAATTTTAATTACAGGTAATTGTACTCGTAATTGTATCGTAATGGTATATATATTGAATTATACTGATTACAATATTTCATTTAATTCCAAAGTTTTTTTCAAATTCAAAACGGAAATTTTTAAAAAAATGTTGATTACCATAGCAACCTAACAAAGTTTGCATTACTTGCAGTTTCCAAATAAGTACTTATGCATTAATTAAGTATAAATAAATCGTTTTTAATTGCTCCTAATTTTCAAGTACTCTGAATTAAAGTAAAATCTGATTGTTTAAAGGTTATAAAAATATTAAAAAAACGTTTTTTCAAATTTAACTTTCTCCTAAAAATTTAAATGAATTAATTACTCAATTATTCAAAAGTAAGTTTACTTAAAAAGTAAATTACTTTAAAAAAAATTACTTCTACACTGGAAAGGAAAATAAAACTTTAAGAAAACTTATAACTTCTATAATAATCAAGGAAAACAAATAAAATATTTAAATAAACTTTATTTTAATCATCAAAAAACGACAAAATTTTTATAATTCGACTAATTTAAGCAAATTTGTTTCAATAATTCTAATTTTTATTTTGTTAAAAAAATAAGTTTCCAAGAGAACACGTGGAAGTTAAATTTGTTCGCAAAAATTAAGATTTTATAAACCAAATGTAAAATAGGAAAAATATAAGTAATAATAGAGTAAGTAAAAGCCAAAAGATAAACTGAAATAGAATGTAATAAAGGAATTCTTGTTTTTTTCAAATTTAATGGAATTTTAATCGAAAATTATTATTGCTCTACGTTGCTCGCAGATATATAATTTATGCTTTGCACGTTCCATTTACTCACACACTTCTCTTCACTTCAAGTTTGGTTTAAAGTACAAAATTTAAATTAAAAAGTTAATTTAAATTAAAATTGGTTTAAAGTAAAAAATTTAATTAATAGTTTATAAAAATATTCGTTAATAATATTGTACTTTACAAAGCGATTAGATTTTAGTTATTTTATGATAATGATATTTTTTTAATTTAACAACTATTTTGATTTAATCAACTTTTGGTGAGCGTCTACGATTTAACAATTGTACAGTACTGGGCTATCTTATATTAAGAAAAATTGACATTCAATAAGAAATTAAGAGATTTTTTTAACTTATCGTGTTTAAAATTGATCTTTTTTCAAGTTTTACTAGGCTAATAATTTTATTGCCTTTTATTTAATATTATCTGGTTATCTGGTTTTATATAAAAATTGTTATATATTCGAGGCTGACACATAATCTAAGAAACATCTACTTTATCTCGTTTAAATTTTTAAAAGTCCTTTCTACCGATCTCATTATTGCTTTGCTCAAAAACCAGATAAAATATTCTGTATCCACCACAAAACAAACCGCTATTACAGGAAAAGCGTAAAATGAAATTTATTTCAAAGAATTTTTACTTGCATACTTAATCATTTTTATCAAAACAGAGTATAGAGTTTAATAAATATACATTTCAGTTAGACGTTTCTTTTCATTTAGTTTGAATTTTGCAATGGGTCATTAGCAAGAGCACATCTAAAACTGTGAATGAAATTTTGTAGGTCTGCGGATCAAATCACTTTCTATAGTAAAGTTGTGACCCTTTATTTATTTTACAACACTCTCAACTAACGTCAAGAGGCACTCTAGAGAAGTGCCTCTTATGGTTAGATCATTTTCTGAAAATCTTAGATATCAATTCAAGATATTAACATCAAAATCTCATATGTAAGGTGCATACAGGTTCCGAATTAAATGCATTACTATATACCACTGCATAGGAACTTATGAGTAGGCACATTTTTTGTATGGGGATAAGCTGGGCTTCTCCTATTTTCCAAGATATGGAGGCTTAAATGAAATTTAAATAGTTTTTTTAGTTTTTATTATTTTACCCTTAACTCTGCATCGAGACTCCTTATGAAAATTTTGTAACATTTATTCGAAAGCTTAAGGTGTCCTCTTTCAATCTTCTTTCGTCTTTTATCTTTTAGACTTTCAAAAGTAAAAAGCGATTTTTTTTTTTGTTTTTTTTTTAATCTACTCATAAGTATGTATGCAGTGGTATATAGCAGTGCACTTAATTAAGAAACATCCTGTATATAAGAAACTTGGAAATATTTCGCTCAGTCATTTAGGCCGTACTCGTGCGACAGACAGGCTGTCGGTCCTACAACAACATGTTTTTTCGGCGTACCGGGATAATGTCTGTCACACGTGTATATCTGCAAAAATCTGAGGATCGAAATTTTAAATCAACACCAACCGAACAAACAATTACTCGTATGAATCCAAATTGTTTCTCAACAAGATTCAGCTTCAGTCCTTTCCACCCTTTTGGGCAAAACTTCCGCAAAGGGGTTGTGAGCTATCAAGATGACGTCATCACATAACGGTACTAAATATCTCAAAGTTTCCGAATATATATACCATTAGTGGCGATGGCGCCATCTAGTGGTCGAAAAATGCATTACAAAAATTTCCTAAGATTTTGTAGCATTTTAATTAAAATGCTATATTTTTCCTGTAAGACCATAAACTAGAACCAACATCATAAAATATTGTAGAGAATGATATTGCCTTTCATATAAATCCGGTTTCATCTGAATCGGTGCTACCGTTTTTAAGATATTGCAATTTAAAGTGAAAATTTAAAAAAAAAAAAAAAAAAAAATCAAACTTTCAAAAAAACTACTATAACTGTGAAATTTTCAAAAACACCCTGTATTATTATTATACCATTAGAAAGGTCTCTTAAAACTCTTTCCAACGGTATATAATAAGTATGGCATATGTTAACAAATAGCCCCACCAGAGAACATAAATGCAAAAATGACGCAACAATTTTATTAAAAAATACATTTTCATACTTTATTTGTCGTAAATTTATTTTGCCTTTTTGGCAAATTTAAAAATGTAAGAATGCATTTTAGGTTTGGATACAATATTGAGTTTGGTTCTGACAATTTGTTTTGAGGGATTTTGGAGGTGACAACCTCAAAGTTTTAAAATTTTTTTTATTTAAATATGTATGTAAAAATATAATTAGAAAGGCCCTTAGGCTACAAAATCAGAAGTAATTTTATTTGTGAAAATAGAAGCAATTTAATTTTCCAAACTTTTTTATTTAAATAGTTAGGAAGGAGTTTTAGAGTTGGTTTCAAAAGCAGGGTTTTACGCTTTTTCCAGAATATTTATATATGTGTATATGTGGGATTCTCAATTAGGAGGGATTTTAGAGTTGGATTCAAAAGCAGGATTGCCGCTTTTTCCAGAATATTTATATATGTGTATATGTGGGATTGTTAGTTGGATTCAAAAGCAGGGCTTTACGCTTTTTCCAGAATATTTATATATATGTGTATATGTGGGATTCTCAATTAGGATGGATTTTGGAGTTGTATTCAAAAGCAGGATTTCCCCCTTTTCCAGAATATTTATATTTATTAATTAGGGTTGATTATTTTTTGTATGAAATAGCTATGCCGAATTCTCATACCATTCTTTTCATTATAGTGTTGGATTCAAAATCTAGTTTCAATAATTGAGTTAGCGGGGGTTCGGGGGCGGCAGGCCCCGTAATGAAAACATAATATTATTTAACATGTTTTATTACAGTGTATTAAAAAAATTTGAAACTTATTAATTTTTTTAATGAAATAGGTATCCGAATTCTTATACCATTCTTTTCATTTTAGTGTTGGATTCAAAATCTAGCTTCAATAATTGAGTTAGCGGGGGTTCGGGGGCGGCAGCCCCCGTAATGAAAATATAATATTATTTAACATGTTTTATTACAGTGTATTAAAAAAATTAGAAACTTATTAATTTTTTTAATGAATTAGGTATCCGAATTCTTATACCATTCTTTTCATTTTAGTGTTGGATTCAAAATCTAGCTTCAATAATTGAGTTAGCGGGGGTTCGGGGGCGGCAGCCCCTGTAATGAAAATATAATATTATTTAACATGTTTTATTACAGTGTATTAAAAAAAATTAGGAACTTATTAATTTTTTGAATGAATTAGGTATTCGAATTCTTATACCATTCTTTTCATTTTAGTGTTGGATTCAAAATCTAGCTTCAATAATTGAGTTAGCGGGGGTTCGGGGGCGGCAGCCCCCGTAATGAAAATATAATATTATTTAACATGTTTTATTACAGTGTATTAAAAAAAATTAGGAACTTATTAATTTTTTGAATGAATTAGGTATCCGAATTCTTAAACCATTCTTTTCATTTTAGTGTTAGAATTTGTATCAATTTTACTATATGGCTTTATTTGGTAAAATTTTAGAAAATGACATGGCTTTATTTCGCATTCAAATGCGAAATAAAGCCATACGTAAAAAAATTCTCGATATGGCTTTATTTCGCATTTGAATGTTGTACAGGTTGTTGAAACAGTATAAGCGTAATTTTATATCCAACTCAAAACCCTGTCAATCTTCAAAATCTTAGTATATAAATATTCTGGAAAAAGCGTATAATTCTGACTTTATAACCAACTCTAAGGTCCTTTCTAATTATACTTTACATACATATAAATACCTCAAAAATCTTCTAAACAAAATCCAACTCAATATTGTATCAAACTATAAAGTACATTCTTAAATTTTAAAATAAATATTTCAAATGGAAAACAAAAAGGCAAAATAAATTTATGACAAATAAAGTATGAAAATGTATTTTTTAATAAAATTGTTGCGTCATTTTTGCATTTATGTTCTCTGATGGGGCTGTTTGTCAACATATGCCATACTTATTATATACCGTTGGAAAGAGTTTTAAGAGACCTTTCTAATGGTATAATAATAATACAGGGTGTTTTTGAAAATTTCAAAGTTATAGTAGTTTTTTTGAAAGTTTGATTTTTTTTTTTTTTTTTTTAATTTTTACTTTAAATTGCAATATCTCAAAAATGGTAGCACCGATCTAGATGAAACAAGATGTTTATGAAAGACAATATCATGCCCTACAATAGTGTAAGATGTTGGTTCCAGTTTATGGACTAACAGGAAAAATATAACATTTTAATAAAAATGCTACAAAATCTTAGGAACATTTTGTAATGCATTTTTCGACCACTAGATGGCGCCATCGCCACTAATGGTATATATATTCGGAAACTTTGAGATATTTAGTACCGTTATGTGATGACGTCATCTTGATAGCTCACAACCCCTTTCCGGAAGTTTCACCCCCTTTTGTACCGAATATATAAAATAATATATAAATAAGTTCCTTAAATTTTAGTTTTCCCAAAATTTTTATTTTATTCTGAACTAGGAAATGTTCAACACCAATACTATTGAAAAAACGAAGAATTTTTCAAAATAAACTTTCAAAAATAAAAAAAATTATTGGTAATTTTTTATTCAAAGCAAAACAAAAAGATTTTCTATTTTTATTTATTTTTATTTTTGCTTTAAATCTGTGTTGCCGTTTTTTTTTTTTCAAATCGTATTTTTATTTTATAGTTTTTTATTTTTTTTGTTTCCTAATCCGATTTTCTTGTGGGCTTTTTCTAGGTGATAAATTTGTATTAAAAAGTTAAAGAACGCATTAAAAAAAATACAGTAAGAGAGAAATTTCCATACTCTCACAACAAGAATGTCAAAAATTTTTTTTGTTTTTTCTTTTTTTCTTCAGTTTAAACTTTTGTCTTTCTATCTCATTCTAATTTATTATTTTTTCAAAAAAAAAAAAACAAAAAAAAACAAAAATACAAAAAAGTTGATATTTCTTTTAACTTAAGTTAGAGAGAGAAAGGAAGCCCTCTAATATTAATTTGTTTTTTTATTCTCTGTTTTTTTTTTTATCAACTTTTTTATTTTGCTTCAACGTTAAAATACTCCCCTTCCCCCAGCTCCGTTCTTCAGTTCCCTAAGGAAAATAAACTCTAAAGTAGAGGAAATATTATTATTATTCCTGTTGTCAGAATTAAATTTCAATTTGTAGGTGTAAAAAAAAACAAAAACAAAAAGAAAAACAACAGAAGAAAATTCATTGAAAAAATTGTTCATAAAAATATGTTGCCTAGGTGGTATGCAATAAATTTTCTTTAAATATTGAGGTTTTTTTTTCGAATTTTATGGTATTAGGTACTTGGTAGATACTGTATTTTTTTTTTAATTTGATAGAAATAGAAGGGGGCCTAAATTTTTCAAAAAACTTGAAATTTAAATGAAAAAATTATGATAGGCGCGAAATATTATTTAAAAAAGTTTTCATTCCAATTTATTTGTTGGTTTCTGCTTTTTTGAAACTTTGCTTGTAACTTAATTAGCAAATCTTGGGCGCAGTTAATTTTCTATATTACAGAGTACCTATTAATTGGATTTTTTCGTTTGGTGATTATGTTTTTGTGTTAAATGTGAGAAAGCCTCCTTAATTCTTCCAATTTACTTTTTTAGCGGTTTTTCGCCTCATTGTTATGCAATTTAAAAAAATAAGTGAAAATAGGGTCGGTTCGATATTAATTCGTTATGATATATGAGGGCTGTTTTTTTTATGATGTGGTAGGTATACTTGGAATAAAAAATATGAAAAAATTAAAAGATAATTAGAAAATTTATTTTACTTTGCTCTAATTTTTAATTATCTTAATTCTTTGGACATTTTTTAATTTATTAGTTTTGAAAATCTTTTATTTAATATTTGAGAAATTTGGGGTGCACAGCACAGTAAACAGTGGTAATTAGTAATCAAATTAAGAAAGGGGGATTGCATTATTTTTAATTAATATTTTGTATTTATGGTGAAGTTTTTAAATGGATAAGTAATTTGTTTGAAAATATATATAATTTAAGTAATTTAAACTTCCTTATTCAAGTTTTGACTTTAAGTTTTAAAATTTGGCAAATGGTTCACTTGAAAAATACATTTGTGCATAGGATTACTTTAACCTAATTTACTTTTACTTTTTGGTAAATTTAAAATTCCAGTTTTTGGGGTCAGTAATCACAAAAGTAATCATTAAAAGAGTAGGTATTATAGAGTTGAATACAATAACATTTTTTGAACGCTTTAATAAAATCGAATAAATATTTAATATAAATGCTATATACAATATCTAAGCTTCATTTGTTTAAAGAATTTAAAAAGGTTTTTGAAAGGTAATACAAAAGGTAGAAAAAAAGCTAAAATAACAATTCACAAAGGTAAATTCCCTTTTCTAATCAATTTTCCATTTAAAATGAATTTTTTAAATAGAAATTCAAAAAATTATATCTGGTCATCATAATTTGAATTCTAAGAATAAAATAATCACGTTTTAATATAAAATCAATTGCCCAGATATTTGTAAAATAATTATACTAATTTTATTCCATTCCAGGAATCTTATTAAGAGTAAATCTATATAGGTTTTCCTATTTTTTTTTGATTGTTTGGGAATTTAAAATTTTTTTTTTAATATTTTTTACATAATAAAGCAATTTAAACCCATAAAAGATTTTATTTAAAAACATTTACACGTGCCAATAAATTAATGTGTATATAAGTTTTTCTTGATTTAAATATTATAAAATAGCTCTACATATACTTATATTGTACATATTTGGAGTTTTCTACGTTTTTAGAATGTTCTCTCATTTCTGAGAATGTTAAAGTCAGTATGTTAGCAAAGATGAGAGAGCTTTTGTCAATATCTGACTTCAATTTGTGCAACTGTAAGGATTTCGTTATATTAAAACATGCTATGGCCACACCTGTCCGAACTTCCTTATTCTAATGACTTTGTCTTAAGACCTCAACAAAGCAAAATCATCCTTTATTAAAACACTAATCTTTGGTTAGGGACATATATAAAAGCACAAAAATGTAATTGAAAATTAAAAACCCCATTAAAAATGTATTCTAGTAAGAATGGAATTGGAATTAATGAACAGGGTATAGCTGATTTTCTGAAAAGTGTTTGCTTGTATTACCCATATATTATTTACTGGAAATACGAAACAAATGCGTTAGAAAGTGGTTTTATAGTAGGCATTACCAACGAATTTCCCCAAGCCGTGGCCGACTTTTTATTAATTATGCATTGTAGGGGTAAACATCTATGGGTAGTGCTTATTAAATCTGCGAAAACCTTGAAAGAAGGAATTAAATTATTTTCTTTTTTCAACACAAGGTATTCACCCAAACCTAGAATGTATGTGAAGTGAGTACTATTCCAACACTGATATCAATTATTAGACGTTGTTCTATGTTTTACACTTTATCTAGGTATTCCTATGGATTTAAACTGTAACTAAAATAACGATTAAATTTTTGCTACCAAATATTAATATCTTACTTAAATTTTTGTTGATACTTTAAGAATCCTCTTTTTTTTCTATCCCTTTCTATCCTTTTTTTATCCCTTTTATTTTAATAAAATAATTTTGACTTTAAACTCGACATTTTTATACCATAATCTGCTACATATAAAAGAATATGTTTATCTTAATGATACTATTTCTATACACTGCTCTTTATAGTATTGAAGGTCCGTTCATAGTCCAATAAAATGGCATAGAGAGATTTCCTTTCATTCCCATTCATAAAAACTGAAATAAAACGTTTAAAGGACAATTCAATACCACATTATGTCCATGTATACCTATATATTATATTGAATACAAAAAAAGGGGGCTTTAATGATACAACATTTGCTTAAAATAGACAATGTGCACGTTTTTGTTTAGATATACCACACAGGAACGTTCGAAATTTCTTTCGTCCTTTTTATAAAAAATTATTTTGTATTTTTTATTTTTTTTTTTATTTTAACCCAATTTTTATATTTTTTTCTTAAATTTTCGATTTATTTTATAGCTTTGAAATTCTTTTTTTTTTTTATTGCATTTATTTTCTTTAGAGAAAAACCAAATTCTTTTTGAAGTTAATACCAAACACCTTTTTCTGTTATTTTTTGTACACACACGTTGTGCTTTCATATTTCTAAGATTATAGTTATAGATATGTATATATAATATATATGTATATGTGGGAATATACAGTCAATTTCGGACAGGTATTAAAGGTAAAAGAAGGATTAATTTGAGTGATTCTTTTGAAGAATATGTACATACAAAGATTAGGATCTTGCAAATGTACAAAGTATACATATAGGAAGATAGCTAGGTTTAAGATAATTGGATGAGAGTTGGAGAAAATTACTATAAGGTAATTTTTTTAATTACAGATTCTTACACGTAAGTGCATATTAAATGCAAGTCAAGTTAAAAGAGGTTGGAGTGGTCACATGCGGTACCGTAGCCACTTAAAAAAACATCGAAATAATTATTACAATTAGAAAACTCATAGCAACACCAAATCCAATGCAACTCCTTTACACAAGGGCATTTGATTATATTAAGATACTGAATCAAATGCGTAATATAATCTATAATAATATTGAAATAGATTAACTCTTTAAACCAGTCTGAAAATAATAGCCAAAAACATCATAGGAGAATACCAATCCGGTTTCAGACCAGGACGATCTAAAACGGACCAGCTATTTGTGCTGAAGCAGGTATTGGAGAAGTGCTGGAAAAAAAATTTCGATGTACATCAAATCTTCGTGGATTTCAAGACCGCCTATGATTCTATTCAAAGGGAAAAATTATATGCAGTTTTCAACAAGCTAGGCGTAGCGGCAAAACTAGTAAGGTTGATTAAAACTACTATGCTAAACACAACCGCGAGGGTAAAAATTCAAGCGGACCTCACAGATCCCTTTAACATCAAACAGAGACTGAAATAGGAGGATGGACTCACGCATATGCTTTTCAATTTTGCCCTGGAGCATATAGTCAGAAAATCTCTTCTGACTCGAATTTCACGTTGCTATTCAAAACCACACAGATAGCAGCATACGCAGATGATCTAAGATCGAGTGAAATGGAAGAGAATAATTAAGGAGACCAAGGTTCGACAACGGACTATAACGCCATAAATGAAGGAAAAAAAGAATAGAAAGAAAATGCTAAAGAATAAAGTAATAAATATTGAAACTGAATGCTTATAGTATAAAATAGCAATAAAATGTAAAAATAAATCCAAGATGGATTCTACAAGTTTTTCTTATTTTCTTTCTTAATGTGATTTGTATTGTAAAGTGAGTAAAGTATGTTAATTCTAGTAAAGTGTGGTTATTTTATATAATCCTCACAGTCCCGTGATCCAATTTGTCACATCTACAAAGCCTTTGTTCTTTTGGCAAAAAAAAAGCATTCATACCAAATTTCATTAAAATCTGTTGAGATTTTGATGAACTACTAGAACTTGATTTTTCGGAAACTATAGAATCTCTAGATCCCATTTTACTAGAATAAATTTATGAAAACTATTCTTCTTGGAGACCCGCCTGTGTCAATGCATCTAATTTGAACTCCTTTCGGCGGTTGTGACTGTTATAACTCGATTTCTCGAAAAGTTTGGTGTTTTTGTATGGGAGACTCCCAATTCTGTGGTACGAAGTTAATTAGTAATTAGAATTGCTCGACCTACAATAACATTCAATATTAGAGATATAATATTATTATTTTAATTTGTAATTAATTAAGAAATTTATCCCACTAAAATGTCGTTTCACGTGCCATATATTTTATTATCAATATAAAATATTTTATTGAACTTGTTTCATGAGTCTCAAATTTAACAAATTATCCCAAAAACCTGTTATTATATAATTATTATAGTTATTATATAAAGTATCTATAACGGAAGATCAAAAATACGTTCTAACGGTAAATATGACCTATATTGCCCTTTTAAGTAAAAACTGTATACAAGTCACATTTATCTAAATGTTGCTGTTTCTAAGCATAATGTAAATAATATGAATATGTATAACTATATGTATAGGTGTGGCTTATAGTTAATTCTCACCTTATCCAAGCAAATCTTTTTATATATTATATACTAATAAAATTGAATATATAATGGTAATCTTCTTTCCTTTTTTTTACTATTTATATCTCTGTATAACTATTATCCCTTTTTTTTTTATTTGCAATATGGAATATTTCCATTAATTTTATTTTATTGTAATTTTTATGTTTCAAATTTCCTTAATATGTATGTACCCTCATTTGTATATATAGATGTGTTCCTTAATATGTATATATGAATATGATTCTTATTCCTTTTACAAATAAGAGTACTTTTCCTTTGGTGCAAAATAGAGAATCAAACAATTTTAGAAGGAAAATCGAAATAAAACTGAGTGTTTGATTCTCATATTTCTTTCAAAGTAATCTTACCATGTTCCAATTTTTCAAAAATACTTATTTTTCTTTAATATCCTGTTTAAAAGCTATCCTGTTTTGAATTAACTGAAAACAAAATTCTAATTTCATTAGACAATATTGATTATTGAACTGCACAAGAGGTACCATGGTTACCAGAGAGTTAATCAATGGTAGTAATTAAAACTGAATTGGCACTTTTTATAAAAATTTAATTTTTGGAAAATCTTATTTTTTCGAATGAAAATCTTCTTTTTAAAGGGAAAATCGTTTTTTTCGATAAAACGATTATCCAGGAAATTCAATAGAGCTGTGAACAATCTTTTCAAAATTGGTTAAATTCCTTAAACGTTCAAATATCTTCATAAAATAATGCAATATTATTATTAGAAATCAAAAAATATTAAAAAAAATTTTTAAACTTGCATAGCCTATATAATTTAGCAAGCCATGGCTGTCAAAAATTATTAAAAACTATAACCAAGGATGCGGGTTAAGTAAGAAAATCTAGTTCTCTTAATTAAACTATTATAAAAATTTTTAATCTATTTATAACTTTATTAAAATAACTTATGCTTGGTTAGTCTAAATACTTATAACTTCTACTCCTCAGGGCTGTGTATAGTCTTTTCAGTTTCTTTCAGTGTATTTGAATTTTTACAATTTAGTATAACTTTTGATTATTATTATTTTTTTTAACAAGCAACCAACTTATCACAAGGAGGTCTCTAATTATTTAAATAAGCCGTGGTTGTTTATCTGTTACTCCGTTACCTGTAATTTATTTGAATATACGGTTTAATCGGTCACAAATTCATTGCAGCTTGCGGCTCATTATTTGTTTATTTATTTATTTGTAGTACCAAATAATAGTTAATATTCCTGATAATTGCCTAATCATATTAATTCTTTGCCGATTTCACATTTGGACTTATTATTAAATTATTGTAATGTACACTATATTTTTTTATTAGATATGATCCGACCAGGGTTTGAACCTGAGACTTTTAGATTGAAAAACATCCACTCTACCACTGAGCTTTCGATCAGATATGCGGCTCATTCTTTTTTATTAATAGTTTGAATGAGAAAATCGCTCGAGTTTTAAATTCTTCGCTACACTAGTTTATTTCATTACTTTTGCTGAAACATTTAATCTTAGATTGATATTTGTCGATTATTGGTAATTAAACTATCATAGCTGAGTATGATTGATCGATCACCCACTTCTTAATACCGAAACACAGAAAAATATACGAAACAGATGATACTTCTATAACTAATATATAATTGATTGCAATATTATATTTCTTTGTTATTTCTATTCAATAGTTTTTGTAATACAAAAGGACTGTAGGTATACTTGGCAGAACGAAATTATTGAACTCTCAATTTTCCTACAGATTCCTACATTTTGAAATAATAGTAATATACAAAAAACATTATGTACAATTTCAAAAAATTCCAATTTTCACAATTTTATTTTACTATTTTCGATATCTTTTGACTATACGAGTATCATACTGTTTCTACTATTTAAGAATTTTGTTATAGAAAGTGAAATCTATTTTGTAAGATAATATTTTACAAACATCATCTTTTCTTTAATTTTATTTTCATTTTTCCAATTTGTTTTTCTTTTATTAATCTTTTTTACCTGTTCAATATCCTTTTTTAGTAATATAAATTAAATTGATAGATGTGAATGTATATCGCACTTGTAATTACAGTTGGAGACAAAATTTAATGCATAAGGGAAAAATTATGAATAGAATTTACGTTGAAATTCTTCGTAAAAATTAATCAATAGTAAGACCAGATTGAAAATTAATGGTTAGTTGCGATGTGACAATTGATTTTGTCATTTTATTTTAAAAAGTTAAAATGGTTACCATGACAACTTAATACAGTTTAAGCTTAAAAGATAAATTTCATGCTTTTAATAAGGGTTAAGGATCTTAAGGTTTGGCCCACTTAAGGTCTCTTATCTCTCAAACGATTTACACCTGCTGTTTAAAATCACATTCCATTCCATTCAATACAATGGAATTAAAAAAATTCTGAATTACGTTCAATTCTCCCTTTGACTTCTATAGGCCATAAATATTTCTGATACGAAATACATAATTCGATACAATTCAATAAAATTTATCCAACACTGTTATACAAAATTATTACTGAAAAATGAGCAGAGTTTATATTTATTCCATTTTCCTTTGATATAATTTTATATTTTTACACATTTTCATTTTTATGTAGTTCTCTAACGATATTTTAAACTCCCTCAATACACCTTGGTCCATAGTCAATGGCCTTCTTTTAAATTCTATTTTAAGACATTCTAGGAAATGAAAACTTTTATTTTATTTTTCAAATAGAAATACTTTCTGAATCTTCTATTTCTGATTGCTTTTTAATTCAATTTAAGACAATGAATAGTACAAAATAAAAAAAAGAGAGAGAGAAATAGATGAAAAATTCTATAATAGGAAAATAACGAAATATATTTGTCCTTCTTTCAATTTGATTTTATTTTATTTGTTTTCTCTTTATACTTATAATGCAAATTGTAATTAAGAACTTATGTATAAAGGGCACGAAATCAAAAATAAGCAAAAATACACAAAACTAAGAAAATTATCTAAGGATTAAGATAAAAATAAAGATTAAAATAAAATTAAAGAAGAAAAGAGATAGAGATCATAGAAAAGAAAACTTATAATTAAACTGAAGTTTTAACACGCGACATTAAAAATGATAATAATGAAAATTAGATAATTTAAGTAAGATATGCAGAAGGCTCCTATTTTCATCTGATTATAGGTTTGGAATTAAGTACAGCAAGATTTTGTGTATCATGATGAATAAATTAGTATAAGTTTTTGTGGTAATTATTACATTTCATAATTATTATCTTCGAATTTTAGATTTAAAAAAAAACAAAAACTTCTTGGATACTAATGATCATTATGACGTAATTATTAGGCAAGATCTCGTGTTAAATTTTTTCAAATATGATGTATCTACATTGGTTTCTTTTATGATAGTAGTATTAAGCTTAGTAAATTTATAGTTCTTAGATTACTCTTAGAAGGCTTATTGCATTTAATAATAAAATTTTAATGATCTTATGATTGTACTAATTAATTCATTTGGTACTTGAAAAACAAAGTAATGATGCAGACATAAAAATTCTATGAATCCGAAAACTAAAAGTTCAGTAATGAAAATAAATTATTACACATTTTCCAATTACTCATAAATTACAATTCATACCTAATTAAAAAAAGTTATAAAATTACAAAAATTATTCATTATTTAATAATATTTCTAAAGTATATAATTTGAGTTTTTTTGAAAAAAAAAGTTTTTCATTAATTAGTTTTTCATTACTAATGAATAATGAAAATTTTGTTTTTTATTGGAAACCCTCCAAAGTTTTTTGAGTTCAGAAATGAAATAACTGTAGAAAATAAAAAAGGTTTAAAATTAAAATTAAATTTTAAATTTTGATATTAAATCCAAGTTAGAGTTTATTTTTACTAACAATCAGAACTGGTATAATAAACTTTTATACATTAAATTGTGATTAATTTTAGTTTCAGTACAAGACTTACACAAAAGCTAAACTTTGAAATACATTTGAACTTAATTGAGCAGGACTGAGTATAATGGCTACAAATTCGGAAAGTTTCTATTCTTATTCTATTCTATTTAAGATTCGGTTTCTATTCTTAATAAGAAACTGATAATTGACATTAGATGGTTTTTTAAATTACTTTGACTTGCGTGAATACAGAAATTTTCATCAGGAAATTATTAATCACATTTCTAATTCTAAAGTCCAAAAGTCCGTATAATATTTCTCTTATCCTCTATATATTAATTCTAAGATAAATTTTCAGATCAAATTATACTTTTACATTCAAACGAAAGACATTGATCAGTCTGGTAAAATTAGACATTAAGAAAATTTTCGGACTAATGTTCAAAACAAAACTGAAACATTAAAAGTGGACATTATTCCCAAAAAAATATTCAAAACTTGAACTCAAATATAAAATTAATAATAATTTAGAGCCTCGCATATAAATAAGTTCAAATGAATATTAATTTTTTTCGAAGCTATGTATTCCGAATAAATATCCGGAACCACTGAAATTTCTAGATTAAATAAATAATAGATAATGTACACCATTTTTTAATCTGACCGCTTAACTTCCAATTTTATTAGAATGGTTCAATATTATCTATATTCATAATTTTCATTTCAAGAACTTCTTCCATTTTTTTTGGACTTTGAGATTTTTATGTATTACTCACTTGTGCAGAAACCCATAGAACGTGCTATTTTTTAAGATGTCCGTTTTTGTATCAGTCGGTCTGCCTGCGAGCAGCTTAAACTGAACGGAATGCTCAACAAATGGCTACAAGCTTGCCATAGAAATTCTTTTGATCCCACGAACTTTAGAGCCAGCTTAATTTAATTTAAAAAAGTTCTCCAAATCTAAAATTTCATATGTCCATATATTTGAAAAAATATTGAAAAAAAATTGTTTATAATTGTTTATCTTCTAAATGATAGATAATAAAATTGTTATATGTTTTGGAATATTTTAAAAATCTTGTTTAAATTTTGAAAAAAAAATTTTTACCCATATAACAAAAATCAATTAAAAAATTTTGCATTAAGCTTTTACTGCAATAGCGGTTGGTTCTGTGATGGACCCAGCTAGATATTTACTTTTTGACTAATAGTTCTTATATCTTTCCTAGTTTTAGTCTTCTTCTAATATTACCATTTATTCCGCTGAGTTTTATAAAAACTTTAAATAGTTTAAGTGATTAAAGTTTATAGCTCATATATTTATTTTCAGTATTGAAGTGATTTTAGAATAATATTCAGATGTACATTAACTTAAATGCTTCAATTAAATGAATAGATATTTCCTGATACATTGTTATAATACACTACAGTTAATATCTTAATTAAAATTAAATTATTGATATCATATATTCATTAAATTCATTAAAACTAATACGTATACTTAAATTAATAGATAAAATTTAAGTGCTCTTTGAATATTTATACATACATATTAACATTTTTAATTATAAATGAATATTATCAATATTAAACACTATCAACTAACAAAACATGTTTATTTCCTAAATTTTTAAAATCAAAATATACTGCATCTACAGTTTTCCTTTTTTAAAAACATTGTGTCATTTTTATTATCCTTCAACCATTAAGGATATAAACAATAACTGTAAATAGAAAGAAAAAGAACGATATAAAACTTTTTGTTTATATGTGTTGTAAATTTAAACTTAAAATCTTTAAAACAAAAAAATTAAACACTAAAAACACAACATACTCACATACTCATAAAATGCACATATAATAAAATATAACTGTTCATAAATAAAAGTGATAAAAATATACAACTAAGTATCACAAAATTTACTCCATATTTTTTATTGTTTTTCATTCATCAAAAAAAAAAAAAATAACAAAAAAAAACGAGGAAGAGAAGAATGTAGTAGAGTAGACTGTGTCAACTCTGGGATACCCGTATGACCGTAATATAAACATTATATCATCCGGTTAATTACTTTTGGCAAAATTTTAAATACACATCTTTATTAGATGTAGACTAATGCTCATACAAAATAAGGAGTTGTATGGCAGCTACTCGAACCCACTGCAGTGGACCAACCAAATTTTGCAAAAACTTTGGTCATAAAACTAAACTACTTTTGACAAAAATTCAGACACGCACCTGTTATAGGTACAAAGTAATGCTCATATAAAACAAAAGTTGTATGGCAGCTACCCGAACCCGTGGACCAAAATGGCTGGATTTCAAAGCGATGACGGCTATTGCAAAAAAACGAATTTGCGAAAATTTCGAGATCCTAGCTCGTTTAGGACGGACATACATAGCTAAATCGATTGATTTTTCGATTCTGATCCGATTCATAGACTTGAGTCTATATCTAGCGCCCCTCCTTCTCTGCGTCCCAAACGTAATGGCAAATTTAGTATACCCTTTTGACTAATTTTTTGTTTCGAATTGCCAACTGTACTTAATTTATAAAAATTTTGTTTTAATATTTTTTCGTAAATTTTTATGAATAACGATTTAACATAAATTTAATAGTAAATAACTGTAAAAAAAATAAGTTAATAGGAAAAAAATTTAAATTGTTTAGAAAAAACAAAAAGTTGACAGCTTTCGTAATAAACTTCATTTGTAACACTTTACACAACACACTATATCTAACATATATTTAGTAAATGTAAAAATGTTCAGTTTTGTTTATCTTAAGTTCTTTTAAAAATTTCAATTTTTATACCCTACACCTATAGAATAGGTAAAGGGGTATATTAACTTTGGTATGGTGTTTGTAACCACCTAAAGGAAGCGAGCTAGATATGGAAAAGTATATATATTTGTGATCAGCGTGACCGCCTTAGTCGATATAGCCATGTCCGTCCGTCCGTCCGTCCGTCCGTCCGTCCGTCCGTCCGTCCGTCCGTCCGTAGGCACGATAACTCAAAAAATAATGGAGCTATCTTGATGAAATTTTAACTGTAGGTTACTAGGACTGAAAGTACGGCGGGGATTGCATATGGGCGAAATCGGCCCATGGGTTCGGATTCTGGACCTTTTAATCGGTTTCAGGGCTAACGAACAAATATAAAAAATCACGATAACTCAACAACTAATGACGCTATCTTCATCAAATTTGTGCTGTAGGTTACTAGTAATGAAACTACTTCGGGAATTGCGTAAGGTCGGGATTGGACCATGGGTTCGGAACCTAGAACTTTTTGATTGAATTTAGGCCAAACGAGCATAATTCCGAAACCAATGAAGATAGAACCTCCAAATTTAGTATCAGGGTGTCCCTTCCTATTTCCTAAGTGTCTTGTGAATTTGGGTCCCATTGGAGTAGTGGGTCGGGGACCAGCCACACATTTCCGAAGACCTTAAAGCATATCTTTAAAATTAATAAAGATAACAACTTGAAAAAATGTAGAAGCTTCCAATTTGCCACAAGGGTGTTCTTTACTATCTCTTGCGTGTTCCCCTTATTTGGGATCAATTGGAGTGGTGGTTCTGTACCCCTCTCAGACCTCCCAAGTTTTAAAGGCTTATAATCGAAATTACTAAAAATAGTTACTTAAAATTAGGATAGACCGTTCAAATTGTGTACAAGGGTTAACTAGTACTATAAGTACAGCGCGGACTATATAAGGGCGAAATCAGCCCAACGGTTCGGATTCCGGACCTTTTAATCGATGTCAGGGCTAAGGAACATATATAAAAAATCACGATAACTCAACAACTAATAAGGCTATCTTCATGAAATTTGTGCTGTAGGTTATTGGCAGCGAAATTACGGCGGTGATTACGTACGGTGAGGATTGGACAATGGGTTCGGAACTTAGAACCTTTTGATCGAATTTAGGCCAAACGAGCATAATTCCGAAACCAATGAAGATAGAACCTCCAAATTTGGTATCAGGGTGTCCCTTCCTATTTCGTAAGTGTCTTTGACATTTGGGCCCCATTGGAGTAGTGGATCGGGGACCAGCCACTCAGTTCTTAGGCCCTTAAAGCATATTTTCGAAATTAATAAAGATAGTAACTTGAAACAAATGAAGAAGCTTCCAATTTGCCATAAGGGTGTTCTTTACTATTTCTTGCGTGCCCCCCTAATTTGGGATCAATTGGAGTGGTGGTTCAGAACCTCTCTTAGACCCCCCAATGTGTAAAAGCTTATCATCGAAATTAATAAAACTAGTAACTTAAAATTAAGATAGAGCGTTCCAATTGTGTACAAGGGTTAACTAATATTGAAAGTATGACGGGACTGCATATGGGCGAAATCGTACCATAATTTCGGGTCCTGGAACCCTTGAAAAGTTCAAGGACTAACAAACATATATCTTACAAACACCATAACTCAAAAAATAATGCCGGTATTTTGATGAAATTTAACAGTAGGTTACTAGTAATGAAAGTACCATGGGAATTGGTTGTGGTCGAGTTTAATTTCGAAGCCAAAGAATATATTTCCTATGTCCTATGTGTCTCCGAAATCTAGACTTAATTGTAGTGGTTCAGCTATGTTCAAAGGTACTTGCTGCATTTATGTAAAATTTATTTTTATATTTAAATGAATTATATGAAAAGGTGTAAATTTTTAATTGTATTTTAGAAATACATTTATTGCATATTTTGCGTTTATAAGCTTTTCTATTAGGTATATAAACTAACCATTTAAAATAATTGCAATTTTTAAAAATTTGGATTATTAAATATATTATGCTTTGATTATCTTTTTATCACAAAATTTAATAATTAGAATTTTTTCATTTTGTAATTGAATTGGAATAAATATATTTTCATTTATTTCAAGTTTGTTTGTTATTTAATATTTTTAAATAGATAAATTAGTAAGAATTTGTAGTATTTTTTAATAGATAGGGTAATTAGAAAATGTTTTTAGTATTATACAGTTAATTTGGTTAGCTATGTCTTACGATCAAATTAATAACAGCTTCTATGGTGTTAAAATGACTTATGGATATGTCCTTAAATTTGAACCAAATAGGTGTAGGGTATTTCTAAGTCGGTTGCACCGACTGACTGTTTCTTTACTTGTTTTTATACTTTTATGTATTATTTTTATATGTTTGTATATAATAAATATGTCTAACTAATTTCTTATTAAATTTTCAAGAAATAAATTCAATTTTTAGCTTCGAAGATAAATTTATCTGGAGATTAATAAGGAAACGACTTATCGCAATGCTTTAAAATAAAACTTATTGTAAATCAATAAGTAATAAAATTTTCAGATAAATGTCCTCTTCTATCCTATTTTCCTTCGAACTTTTTAGCCTCATAGCCAAGCTTCCATATCAATTTTTTAGCTTTTTAAAGGAAATCGTTTTCCTAGAGTTTAACTAGCGTGTAAAAAAAAAAAAAAAAAATGTCTACTGAATACTAATATATACACAATATTTAATATGAACGCCTTTCGCGAAATCTAGCCATATGTAATTCTTAATAAGATTTGACTACATATGACTAGATTTCAAAGCAATATAAAATTTAGTTTTTCTGCAATTACTTTAAGTAAGAGTATGGAATTTGCGCTCTCAGATTGTTTTATTTAGTTCTGACTTCTGTCTCTGAAAGGGGGGTATACCTTTTCTTCATTAGATTTCTAAATGTATTAAAAATATAAATGGATTTTTGTTTAAACACTATTCAAACTCTAAGAAATGGGTTTCTTGGTTTATAAAAGAGAAGAGCTTATGAGACAGTGAAATTATAAGAAAGACAGTGAAATTTGGTGAAGGGGGTTTGAGTGAAATGAATATGAAGTAAAGAAAAACCTGAGTACTTTCCTTTTAATTTTACTAAATATATTTAATTGTACAAATACCAGTATTTCGTGTACGACATGCAGACTTCTTTAGTGCACGTACTCGGTTCGAGTACTCATTCTTTATTTATTTCAAATCAAATTATGTTATTTTTCAAATATTTCAAATTATCAAATGACGAGGAGGAGATAATTTAATCACTGGGAGAATGCTCTACCAGTTCTTAACATCCAGGAATTTCCACAGAATAGATGTAAATACTTTCAGAATTTCTAGTGTTGTGTTTGAATTGTAATAAAAAAAGAAATATTATTTACTTTAATTAATAGGCCAATTCAATATTAATTTCCGAAACAGTGATCCAATATTACCCAAAATCAGAGATCCCATATTAAATTAAAGTATACAAATATTTGACGAGTCCTAGAAGGAGTCCAAGTTGCTCAAATTGAGAAGTGAGTAACCAGAGTCGCTAACTGGTTGAGTAGGGTCAGTAACTAGAATCCTTAACTAGTTGCGTTTACCCAAAACAATTATCAGCATGAAAAAAAAAAACTAAATTTTTATAATTATGGAAAAACCATTATCACAATAGCGATAAAATATATTTTCGCTTAAAATCTTTTCAACTTCACATCAAAATTATCAATGTTAATGTTATCGTATACAAAAAACATAATTATATATATAACATATATATATATATGTATATTTTCTGCATTTCATAATATATATCATCATATATATTTACTCCTCTAATATATATTTACTATGTATGTACATGTTTATGTATATTTTAGTATAGTATACATTAACTTTTAAATAAAATGATATTTTCAAATAATGTGCATATACTGCCATTATAAATTTTTTGATGGGTTTCACTGTTAGAACTTAGAATGCTACTAAAAAGTATATAATAAAACAAATACAAAACATTAAAAACATGCATATATCTATCACACACTTCAAAGATAAGAATCACATCTCTACTCTCTAGCTAAACTAAACACAATAAAAAACTGTGTCATTTTTATTTACTTCAAAAACTTTATCTTTTTTTCATTGTTTCAATGTTGCCGTTTTACTTTGGTTTTTATATTTTCTAAAAACTACAGTGCTTTTACAGTGACGTTCAAATGTTTTGGAACAATTACTGTTCGCGAAGCAACAAATATACTAAAAGTTAAAAAACAGCTACTTTTTGTTGAGCATATATATATATAAACTTATATTATAAAGTATATATATATATATAATTTTCACCATATTATACCTATATATTCAGCATCATAGAGAACCGTTCTAACCAATAGGACATACTTTGGGAATTGCTACCTCTTAAAGAATAAAAAGACAAAGTTTTAACCAGGAAAAAAAATCGCTTTCTGTTTCGCTTTTTTTTTTTGAAAAGTTCTGTTACTATTTTGTTGTTGTTTTTATTTTCCAAAATAATTTTCAAAACTTTGTTTACTTATTTTGGTTTTTTTTTTTTTTTGTCAAATATATAGAGAATGATTTTCACAGAAGGTAAAATGAAATTGCTATACAATGATAAAATAGAATTTTTGAATTATTCAAATATTCTCTATATGTATTGAAGCTGTGAATAAATTTTTGAAGAGTGAATTTTAAAATTACACCAATGTAACAAACCATGTTAAAACTGTTAAAAACTAAATACAAAATAAAAAAAAAACTTTTTTTAACAAAATTTTAATATTTACATACCGTGTATATTTATGAATATTTTTGTAAAAAACTAAACAAAATACACAGCATTGGACAAAATAATAATATTAAAGTGTTGCGAATTATTTAATAATTGAATTCTTTTTATACCTGTACCGCTTCAAACCTAGCACAACCTTATTAAAAATATCAAGAGTGAACGTTTGGGAATCATGTTCAGAATCAGGTTTAAGATTTTATTCTGTATAATATGGTAAGAAAGAAAAGGTCTAGGACTATTTGTATGTAGATTGTAATTTACAAGTTTACAAGTTTTTACAAGTTTACAAGTTATAACTGCCAAATAAATTCAATACTAATAACAATTGTAACATCATTTTGTTTGATAATGAACAAGTGTTATAATTTACATAGATTAGATAATTTAGAGATAATCTTGGAAACACTTTTCCATAAATATACTTGTGCTGGAATAATAAATGGCTTATGTATGATACCGCTAGTAAATGTCGGTTATTAAAATAAGATTCCTGAAAAGTTGATACTGGAAAGTTAGATATATAAACTTGTCAGCAACTAGTATTTTTAGTCTTATATTGACATCTAGTACATTAGTTTATTACATTAAAGTAATGTTGAATTAATAATTACTTAAGCCAAAGAAACTTTTTGTAAAATGCTTGGTTTTTAAAGTAATTCTAACCCTGGCTTTATGCACGACGGTAACGATGTTTCAATAAAATTCTAAAACGCCAAAATCAAAAAAACACAACTGCAATAATACATAAATCAAATATTCTTTCGTTGCTGAATCAGTTGCATAAATTTATATAGAACAAATATTATTTTGACTTTTCGAATATTTTGAGAGAACTGCCCTCTAGTGCAATACAATTTCAGGGTAAGCTATTAAAAATGATTTAAAGCTAGAAAAATAAGAGCTGATATTCACACCTATCAAAAATCCCTTATTCAATTTATTTTGTCCGATACTTCACTTAAAGATATTGTTATTTTCATGTTATAACAGTAAAACAAACCAAAAGTATCATCGTTAGATACATTTTTATACGGTAAATCTAAATAATAATATGCAGTTGTTTAACACGATCTTATATACGATATTATACTCGTATACTTGTATTATTATTATATTTTTGTTAAAAATTTTTACATATTAAACTTTATTTTAGCGAGCATTGAATTTTCTTTTAACTTTTCAACATATACATATTCGTATATGTATATATATATATATATATATGTATTTATATATATTTGTTGTTGATTTTGGATTATTTTCCTATTACAAGTTTATATTAGAGGAAATTTTTGTTTAAAAAAAAAAAAAAACCTAAAAAAATTTAAATTAATAGAAAACTTGTTTTTTTTTTGACTAAGTTTTTAATATTTAAAAGTTGTTAGTTATAGTTTAGTTATACAAAAAAAAAAACTTTAAATTTAAATTCGTGTCTGCGATTTTAAATTATGAAAATAAACTGTTGAGAGATATTATTCTCTCTTTCAGAAAAAAAAAGTTTATTATTGTTGACAGGATAAAATTTATCGCATGAGATAAAATATAAAATAAACTATATTATAACGATATTTAAAGCACTTTATCTTCAAAGATTAAAAGTACATGGATTTAGTAATTAGTCAAAAAAAGTTATCTATTTTAAATTAGTATTACAAAGTATGATGTACATTAAGATTTTTAAAAAAAATTTTCAGAATAATTATGTAGGTTGAAACATTTTTTTAAAATTTCATATTTTTATTGTAAACTTGTTAAAAATTCCATTTCTAGTCTTTCTAATAATTCCATTTCTAGATTATTCCAAATTGGTTTTAAAGAAAAAATGCAATCTATTTAAAAAATATATATGTAACGTTTAATAAGATCCTTAAGATATCGTTAAGATTAACTGAAGATTGTTGCAGAATTAAGAAAATTGTTTAAATTATACATACATCCAGTTTATACATAGAATTTTCATAGTTTTCATATTTGATAATTTATTAAACACTATTTTAAAAATTGAAATATTTTTGTTTAAATTTTATTGAATTTCATATTATTTGGATTTTTTCATAGTTTTCAAAAGAATTTTATAAATCTATACCGATATCATTAAAATTAGTATATTGTATTATTTAAAGTTAAAACTTAAGATATTATATTTTATAAAAAAACATTTATTTATATTTATTTCATTTTCTATTTAAAACCACAAGGGCTATAAATTTTTAATTAACATACATAAATTAAGTGTGTTTTACTCTCTACCTCTTCCCTACTTTTAGATTAATTGGAATTTTTCAACATTATTCTAGACTAAAAAATTCAGAAACAATTCAAAATTTAAATTTTAAAAACCAAAAACAAATTAAATTAATAAAATACCAATATTTAAATTAAAGTAGCAAAGGTAAAATCATTTACCTTAAAGAAGTATAGATCATTTACCAATTCTATTTAGACCAGGTTTCAATTTCTTTAATCGTTATATTCACTAAGCCGTTGATTACTCGGCTATACTGTAGTTATTGTATAAGATTATGAATACACAAATGTTAGTTTTGTGCTCCATCTATTATCTTACACAAGAGTTATTTGCATATTTATATTAAATCTTATCTTATATTACGATATTAACTTTTACTATGAAATTATACAATTTTACAAAATATTGCTGGGGTTTGACCCGAGATCTTCTACATCAAATGCGGTATTTTTACCACTAAACCTTGGTCAGAATAGTTGATTATATCTTCAAATTTGTATATAATATTTTGATTTTTAAATTCATAAATATTTGGAAAATTATAATTTATCACAATTTAAGTTAAACAAATAGAAGGATTATTTATAATTCCTAGCAAATATTTAATTTAGTAATAACTTGAAATATCATACGCTATGGCTCCGCGAGAAATTTTCAAGTTTTTTTTACATTTTCAGGAAGTGTATATATTTTGAGATCATTTTTCATTTTTAGTTTTGAGAAAATTATATACAAATTTAAATTAGAGAATGCCTAGCTTAAAAAAAATATTTTTATATATTAGAATGTAAATTTTCTACTTTTCGTATATAAGTGTCATCAAATTTTATACTTTTGTGTATATGTATGGGAGTAATTAATATTAGTTATAAAGATGAATTCAAAATCCGGACTGGACACTAGTCTGGAATACTTATACACATGAACAGGCATTAGATTCCGAATAACTGCTTCCTCCAAAATAAGGTAAAATATATCATCAGAATTATTCCCCCTTTACATTATATATAAAAATGTAGAAACATAGCTATACCATATATAATATTTAAGTATATGGGATTGGAACTTCATATCTAAACCTATTACAGTATTACAATAATTTTTATAAAAGACCCGAAAATAAACAACAATAGTCTCCTTTTAAGATCTGTTTTTGTTCTTGGTGATTTTCATGGAGAATATTGAGTACCATTCGACTTCAATATTTCTTCCCTATTCTTTTGCTTTCTATGCAAATAATTTATTATTAATAAATCACTATTCTTCCATTTTGAAATGATCCTTATTCAACAATCTTTTTTACATATATTTATGTACATATATTTTTATATAATATATATTCGCTATATATGAATATATTTATGTAAAAAATAAAATTTAAATTATTTATCAACATGATTAAAAAAATATATATATATATATATATTGATTATTTTACCTTTCTAGGTTCTCTACTAAACTTACCTAGAATACCTAGAATACTAAAATAATGTTCACCTGTTATCTTCCTATTTACCTCACATGAAAATCCTTTTTTATGTTACAAAATAAACCATCGTGTAACAAATTTGTTTTTTTTTTCTTATATCCTTTGTTTGCTATTTCTTTCTCTTTTCTTTTTTTGGATTGAAATCTATTCAAGTAGAAAATTGAAACTACCATCACTAATATTAAATTTTCAGCGCTTAAATTATAAAAAAAAAAAATCATAGAACACACATTTTGTTCCTCAAACTATTTCTATATGATCAAGCAGCGAAGTGTCTGTATTTTGAACTAATCCCACTTTTATTGTTCTTTCTTCTTATATTATTTTCCTGCAGTCTTCTTTGAGTTTTAAATTCTAAAAGCAAGTAACGGTAATCCTTTATTTTTCAATACAAAAAAAACCCACCACACCAAAAAAAAATTCGAAAAAAAAATAAAATTAAAAAAAAACAGGAAAATTATGAGTTTTATTCGTTCATTCATTGAATCAATTTTACTCCCTTTCACTTACTACAAACTTTAGATACAAAATCCTCCCATTTATTTATATAAAAAATGTTCGCAGGGTAAACGCGACCCATTTCACGTAAAAATCCATTGAATATAAATTTCCACAGGGGATCTGATGTGTATATCTAGAGTATTATTATATTTTTTTGTCTATATGTATGTATGTGTATCATATTAACATATGCATAAAATTATAGTTTTCAAAGAACCGTTATTCTATATATTCGCTACATATATATTTTCCAAGAATTTATAATTTTAAATTAATAAAATAAGCAAAAAAAAACCAACCCATTGGCAGTTTTTATATTTGAATTTTGTTTATTTTAATTTAACCGTTAATGGGAATAAGGAAGGGAACTAACGGTATACAGCGATAGTAAAATTACTATTTTACAAATTCTTAGATATTTTCAGAATCGTGATATATAGTACTGGGAACTACAGTAACTTATACATACTAATAGGATAAGAGAAAACATGTATAATTAAAGTATTCATATAAAATTTTTGTGGTTGGCATTCCTGGGATTTAAGACTTGAATTTTAACCCTTTAATTTATAAAACTATAGCAAAATTTTAAAGAGTTTTATCTGATATTTCAGAACGCAGATTTGTTTTATTGAACTGGGTTCCATGATATTTAATGATAATTGGTCCCCCAATTAGTTTTTAAAATAATCTTATAACAAACGCCATGTCGAAATGGGTTAATAAACTTTAAATCTCTTATTGCAGTCACATCTACCTGTGAAGCAATACAATCTCAACATCCGTTTGAATGAAAATTAGTGAACCTCTCCTTGCTGAAACCGGTGGTTGTGATTAATTTTTTGAAAATATTTTTAAAAGTCTTTGCGCCGCAAAGGGTTAAAAAGTTTGAAAAACTGTATTCCTAACACTTGAACCTTTTATCTGTAATCACAATTTATAAAATTGGGAGTCAAATGCTCGAACCATTATCTTGTCGGAATAGAAGATGATCATGAAATTTTTTCCCCAAAATGGCTTCTGAAAACCTAACAAAGGGGTACTCGATCTGATCTTGACTCAAAACTAGATATCAATGAAATATAATATATGAAACACATATGAGTTATAGCTATCTGTAACTTTCTGTATGTAAAATTGTCCGAGTGTAATAAGTGTATTATATAAAAATTCATCTTTCATATAAAAGACTTATTTGATTCATAGAGAATTGATTAATTATCTTTAAATATGTATATGATTGTTCGGATTTAAACAACTGCACAATACCCACCAATTATAACATATCCATGATTCATAATTATATTTTTTTTTTTTTTGTATTTAAAATCTTTTTATTCATTAATTATTTCATTCCAATGAAAATATTACTTCAGTATTAATTAGTTTAACTTGAAATACAATGTTCAGTCATTTATTTGAATTACTTTGAACCGAGACCACTCTTATAAATTTTGAATTTTTAAATCTAAAAGGTATTTTTTTTAATTTAATCAACAACCTTCACAATTTGATACAAATGAACTTTTTAGATACAAAAGATATATTTTGACTAATTTTAATTTTGGAACGTGTATAAATAAAATATTGTAAAATACTGGGTTATTCAACTCTAAATTTTGTAACCATGAACTCGAAGTGTCCCACTATCTGATATTAAATTTTTCGTAAGAATTATTGTAAACACATTTTTTTTTAAATTATTTCTACGAAAATATTCCATTAAGCGTTTTTTTAATCTGGGAGAACGGGCTTCAATGGGAATTTAAAAGAAATATTGGAAAACATTGTGAATCGAAATGGTTTCTCTTAAAATTTACCAACCATTAAAAGAAACGATTATTTAAATTATTTTTTTTAAATGTTAATAGCAGAAATCTTTTTTTTATACAAATAATTATTATAAATATATTTATGTATAGGTACACAGGTACATATAAAAAAAATGTTAGCTCATTAAAATAATCTCCCGCTAGGTAAAAAATCATTAATAATATGATATCGAAGAAAAGTACTTTTCAAGGATATGAGGAGATTAAAAAACTGAAATTATTTAAAAACAAGTGAGGGAAAAAAACCAAGGGTTTTTAAAAAGCACATTTTCAAAATTATATACGGTTTCTTACTGAGTATTTTATCATTTATTTTTATAAAAATATATATTATGATAATATTATAATTTTGTTATTTCATTAATAATTAATTATATGACTAATAGTGAAATACTTAGAATACAACCCCAATGCATTCAAGAAAACCTGTTAATAAGTGCAAAATATAATGTTGGAGCTTCAATGTTAACGTTTAATTTTGGAAAAACTTACACTGGTGAATAAGTTACTGTTTTATAAGAATATAAAAGTTTTAATTTAGAAGACCTAGTAGCCCTTCAATGGGGAAGGTTCCCAAATTTTTGCTTAGCAAACTTATGATGGATCTGCTCACCCCCCTCCTGTGTTCACCCTTCCATTTTTTTCCGGTTCTAGGAAATCAATTTGGAACTCCAACAAAATTTGGAATTTTACCTAGAATATTATTATCTAACCAAAAATGGTTAATACTAAGAAACAATTTCTTTAATTTAAAGAGACCCTTTCAAATTTAAGAAAAACCTTTAACGGATGTTGAAATATAATGCTGCAGCTGTAAATTTTGCATATTTGTAAAAAAAAATTTGAACAGGTGTTAAAGTTACAGGTGGTTGAAAATAGCAAAATTTCAATTTTCGAGCCCTTATAGCTCCTAAACAGGGGACGTGACAAAAAAATTTTGTTAACCGACTCCTATTAATTTTGAGGGACCTAACTTCTCCCAAAATATCAAGAGCCTAGGTTGAACCGTTTTGAAGATATATGGGGCCAAAAATTTTGCAAAAGTTGAGTTTAGCTTAATGGTAAATTTTAGTACCGTATGGTAACCCTATACATTTTAACCTTATATTTTTGTAAAGCTTATAGAACCAGCTATCTTTTGCCGTTTTCAGATTGAAAATACACTTAACAAAACTCTTGTTATAATAATTTAAAAATAGGGCTTTTTCCAACTTTGGGGGGCTGTAGCTCCGTAACGGGTGGGGCTACAGAAAAAAATTCTTCTACGAAATTAATTTTTTTGTAATATCTACCCGTGGTTAAAATTTCTTTACTCTATTTCAAACGGTGTAAAAGTTTTTGTAAACATACGGACGGACGGACAAAGTCAAAATTAATAAAAACCTTTGACACTAATTGAAACTTTCGTTTTTGAGCTTTCAATTTTGTATACAAATAAAAAAAAATTTTGACAGGTATTCAAGTTATAGGTGTTTAAAAGCTAAATTTTTAGCAAAATTTCAATTTTCGACCCCTTACAGCTCCTAAAGAGGAGGCGTGACAAAAAAATTTAGTTAACTGACTCTTACTTATTTCCAAGGATCTAACTTCTCCCAAAATTTCAAGTTTCTAGATTTAACCGTTCCGAAGTTATGAGGGACCAAAAATTTTGTAAAACTTAGTTTTGAATAACGGTAAATTTTAGTACCGTATGGTAACCCTATACAATTGGCTTTTAAAAACTTGTAAAGCTTATAAAAGCAGCTGTCTGTTACCGTTTTCAGGTTGGAGATATACCTTACAGAACTCTAATTATAACTGTTTCAATATGGGGCTTTTTTCAACTTTGTGGGGCTGTAGCTCCGTAACGGGGGGGGCTACAAAAAAAAGTTTTAACATTAAATTATTTTTATTGCAATATATATCCATTCCTGATATTTTTTTGTCAATCGTAGGTAAAAAGGGACGGACGGACGGACGGACAGAGTGAAGCTATATAGGCACATTTTTACAAAATTTTTTGAAAATGTGCTAAAAAAATCAGTAAATGGAAATAATATGGTAAAAGACTTCATACCGATTTATGTCCTCAAATAAGAACTTACACGCTTTTATAAAAATCTGCGTGGGTTAATTCTGATTTTAATATCTTCTGTGTTAATAATATTGGGCAAGTCTCAATCTACACATAATTCGAAGCCTATAGTTTTATAATTGTTTCATATAACATCCTATTGCATACTTTTAGGGGATTCGGATTTGACATAATTCTTTGAAATGTCATCAGCCAGGGGTTATAGATTTGACATAAATATTAAGAAAAATGTTTTCAAAATATCGATAAATAAACTTTAAAAACGTGTTAAAAATTCGGAAGGATGTTCTGTTTCTGAACTTTTGTCCTTTTAATTTTTAAAAATACTGCAAGATGGAAAATTCGAAAATAAATTAATATTTATCAATTATCGATAGATGTGGATCATTCAAATTAAAAAAGATTTTGATTTGAAATATTGGCCACTTAATTTTTAAGAATTCAAATATCAAATGTTAAGTTTGAAGTGTCAATTATGAAATCAGCATTTTAAATTTGTTTATAGAAGGTTCTGTTTATTAAAAAACTTCAATTAATATTTTATTTATATGAAAAACTATGCCTGCCCCATCATTTGCAATTCAAGTAAAGTTTTTTTTTATAACGATTACAGACCCTGGCTTACATAAATATAGGGGTTGTGTTGTTGTTGTTTTTCCTTGTTGTGAAGTTAACCTTGATACTGAACCAAAAGAAAAAAACTCAGCTAATATAAATGGCATTCGAAAAGCGTATAGAAATATTTATTATATTGTACTTGAAATGAAATCTGTATTATATAAATTAACCGTTACTATGGCAACCAAAAGCAGATTAAGATTCTCTAAAAATAAATGATATAATCTTGTAAAATCATTCAAATAATCATTCGTTCAGTTAATCTTAACAAATATATATTTCATTTTTATTTTTTAAACATTTACCTAAAATGAATAATGGTTTTTGTACACGCACGATATTCTTCAATTGCACGAATTACAAAATATGATAATGATCCGATCGCATGCTGTTATTTGAATCATTAAAAAATATATTTTTTTTTTACTTATTGAATACTGAAATTTTTAATATTTCATATTAAATACTGAAAATAATAATAATTTAAAAGATTTTTTGAAAAATTTTCTGTTAAATAATGATCAATGATTTAAAATGATAAATTCAACATAGATATTATAAAATATTGAACATCTAGTATAAAATATATAAAATATAAAAACAGCAGTCGTCCAATTTTTCTTAAGAACTTTAATAAAAATATTTGAATTCTGGTGTTAAATTTATGGTTATGCACTTTATTATTAAGACTTTGCATTCCTTGTTAGACTATTAATTGGTATAACTTTCTATAAGCTTCCTCAATAAATGTTCATTTTAGAATACGGCCTTCCTCACCAAATGTACTACATAAACGTACACATATTTTGGAATAAAATAAAACAAAGGTCCTTATAGTTATTCTCCCAAAATTTTTAAAAAATTCATAACGATAAAATACATACCTATTTGAAGAATAAAATTAAGATTCTTGTGATTAACTCAAATCTTACCTGTGTCTAACCACAACTACTGCATCTAAATCAATATTATACATAATTAATATTCAAAATGTAAAGTTCATTTCCATTTAATAAGAGATATTTTCCATTAATTTTAGGGTTATTTAATATATATATATATATATTCTGTACATTTTGATAGTATCTCTATTCATTTTATTACAAAAATGCCTGAAGGGTTTAAATCTTTTATTTGAGAATTACTAACTGAACACACAATCTAGATTCTCACATTCATATGTAATATATGCAGGCTAAATAATATTAGCTAATATGAAGAAAATTTTAATTATGTTTATATATTAAGGTTACTACAAACATACATATATATATATATTATATATATATATATATAGTAAATATACATATACAAGTTGTAGCTGAATTGAAATGGATAATAACTCATATGCAAACATTTAATTTATGTAATTTAAATTATATAGAATATCTTAGAATTATATCTTAAGGTTTTTAGGTCAATTTAATATAAAATGTAGATTAGATACATAATAAAGTATATGTACTATACATTCCGATCATATTAATTAATAAGAAAATAATTAATAAGTATGTAATAAAATCATTTTGATTATAATAATATATATAATAAATTTTAATTCAAATAAAGATAATAAAATGTTAGCCATGATATATTTTGACATAATAGCCCTGCATAAATTACTTTTTTCTGTTTTTTTTTTAAATAGTTTACAGTCGAAAGTTAATTACTAAAAACTGTGTTATAATAATTCAATTTTAAATATAACAGTTAGAATAATGTTCATATTGCAACTGGTTGAACTAACACTTAATGGAGATCCTTCCATGCAATTTCATTATAAATAACTGTAAATTACTTTCTTTGGTGATTTCCCTTTTCAGTAATTAACTGTGTAGGGTTAAAGTCCACACTCCTTTGATTGAGTCACCAGATACTTGATTAGTTGATTCGTTGAGACACCTCTATGCTTTTCGAACACTTGGAAGGAAATTTATATGTAAATACATTAAATTGCATATTTTTAGGGGCTTATATTCAACGTTAGCCAATATTAATCTTTTGAAACTATAATATCCATTAAATTTAGCTATTTGATATATTAATAATTTTTAGAAATGATAATTTTGAAATAATATAATCATAATTTTAATCTATGTACCTCTGTATATTAAAAAAATAAATAAATTACATTTGAGGTATTTTGTTTTATTTCTAATTTTCCCTTAAAATACACATACAATAATATATATTAAATCTTAACTTATAATTTTGCTATATATATTAATTTTTGATTATTTTCTTGTGAATTCTATAATTAATCTACCTTTTCTTAATAATTAATTATTTATATTTGCAAAAGTCATCGCAATCGTTTTATACATAGCTATTACTTTTTCTTATCATAAGAAATAAATGATAATGTTTAGGAAATGGAAAATTTGAAAAAGTTTAAGAAAATTTTAATTAAAAATACAATTATTTTGTATCTCATAATGAGAATTCAGTTTAATTTATAAAATTATAAGCAGCTAAATGTAAGTTAGTAATAGAATTTGTATTTTTATTAGTTAGGATTTGGAGGTGAAAGTAAGTTAGTATTGAAATTGCTAAATTTAACATATATTTGAATCAATCTTGTAATATTTTTATGTAAACTTTTCTTATGCTATTCAACACACTATATCCAACCAAGCTGTAGGAATGCTATGTACAAGATTTTGGAATAAAGTAAGCTGGAAAACAATGAGCAAAAATCCTTAGATGAAAGCTCAATGATTCTAACACTTAACAAAATGGAAATTCTATTAACTAAAACGTTTCAGTCCTAAAAGAGATTATTCCATTCAAATTTTCCATTTACTGATAATTGTTGCAGACTTCAACTACTACTCCAATTAAAAAATTGAAAAAGAAAATGTAAAAAATTTCTAATCATGACTTTTAATAACTACATCAAATTGCATATTTTTAGGTGCCTATATTTAAGATTCGGTTCTTACAGATAAGCTTTTGGACCCGTATACAATAAGCCGTAATAACGTTGTATCCTATTGTTAAATCTTTGAGTTTTCAGATTCAAAATTAGCTTTTTTTCCATTTGTTAACTATTATCAATTTATTCGAATATTATGTATTACATTGAATTACGCAATATTGGTAAATCCCTTAGCTGCCAGGGCCATTGTGAGCTGATTCTAATTTATCTAAAAATTTTTACAGCTTTGTTTATTCTTGTATCTTCAATATATTTTGATAGGTATCATAATTAATCAATATACTTATTTAAAATAATTATATTTTGTAATTTAAAATTTTTAGACAACTTTCTTGATTTCTTAACTAATCTACATGTATTATTTAATTAAATTATTTAACAACTTTTTAATTTTGTAATTCATTTTTTTATATCTAGAATTCTCAATTAAATACATATTGTAAACGATGATTTATAAAATATTTCAATAATATTAATTATTAATTAATTTCCGCTGACATAATTGAAAATACTCAAAGTACAAACTGCTATTGTACTACAAATTAACTGTTTAACTTAAAATAAAATACAAAAAAACTGTTAAAATTTAATAATAAATACTAATTAATTCCAAAAATATTGAAAAGTTCAAAATAAAAAATTAAAAAAAAAATTATAGTTTTTGAATATTTTCTCAAAAATTTTTACCCTTTTTACCCTTATTATTTTAAGAACTATATTAAAGTATCTTAAAACTAAATAAACACAACCTTACATTTTAAATTATTCCGTTTTTAGTAAAACAAAAATGAAAAAAAACTGAAGCTTTTCATTAAAATATAAACTTAGATTAAAGTTTTCTTATAAATTTCCGCCCACACTTTATTAGTTGAATTATACTTGTATACCTTAAGAAATTGTACCTAATTATTTTAAGAAAAACCCTTTTTTTTTTCTTTTTAAGGAAAAACTATTTTCTAAATATTAAATTTTTCTTAATATTATTTTTTGCTTATTTAACACATACACTAAAGGAAGCGAATTAATTAAAAAAAAAATTAAAGAGGCAAGAAAATTAAACTTAAGATATATTTTGTATTTTGTGTTGTTGGAAAACTTATTAATACCACAATTCATTTCAAGCATTTATTGTGTTTTTTGTTTTTGTTGTTTTTGTTGTATACATTTTTCTTCTCTTAATTACATATAAGTTTTATTTAATTTTATTTGTATTTTTTTTTTCTTGGAAAACTATATTCAACAATAGAAACAACTGCAACAGAAACATGAGCAATGGTTAAAAAATATTTTTTTTTAAACAATACTTGAAAATGAAAATTATTATCAAAAAAAATTTTTTTTTACCCCGATTTTATTTTATTTGTAACAAAATATAAATTTTCATCTTAAATACATATTTGTTTGGGTGTGAGACAAAATTTCGAAAAATTAAATCCTAAAATATAAAAATTCCCGAAATTCAAAACGATCAAAATTTCAAAAACTTTTAAAATTTTAAAATTAAAATCTTAAAACTATCAAAATTAAATTAAGGTAATATTCAAAATTAAAGAAACTGGTCATGGCGTTGATTTTAATAATTTCCAATTAAAGTTTAATCAGGGATTGCATTCATCTGACACTACTTAATAAGTTTTATAGTATATTTATATAAGATAATTTACGTTAAATATATAATCTAATGAGATAGCATGTATAAATGCGATTTATATGTCCTCAAAATAGTATTTAATTCAAAAATCTACTACTATATATTTAACATTACAGATATATAACTGTTAAAATTTGTGATATATATACTTGTAATAATACCTGTTACATGTAATTCGTTTTGTTAATGAAAATCTTATTCTATGTAATTGAAAATTTAGAAAATCAAATATGTAGGTACCTCTGTATATAATAAGGAGGGATTTAAGGGAGACGTACCATTACCAGAGTTTGTGTCAGGTCTCACTTTTTTAATACAACTCCACTGAAAAAAGTGAAACTATAAACAGCAATGAGGTGAAAACCGAATGAACGCTTTGCATACTTTGCTCGCTTCTTACGCCTTGGCGTCTGCAATAAAATACATTATTTCTTATGTAACTATATGTAATTAAATAAAGTAGCAAAGCGAATAATGTCTGCAAATTTTTGATTTGAAAAATTTTCTATTACTCCCTTGCTTTCTACGCTTTTGACATTAAATTTTGACAAATACATTTTTTAAATTCAAAATTTGTTAAAGAAAGAAATTAAAGAACGAATTTGATTTCGAATGTATCATTTCGAACATAACGAGATATTTTATTTTTATTTTTTGTCATATAATAGTACATACTTGTAAACAACAATAAATTATTGACTTTTAAAATATGTCAAAATGTCTGTTTTGAAGTTTTCATTGAATGATAGTTTCTTTGCTTGATTTTCTGTATCTGCAAAAAAAAAGCATACAAAGCAAGTAAAGCATTCATTGGTTATTCACCTTTATGCTTTTTCAAGAATCTATACATTGTATAAAATATTGATTTGGAAACTGTCGGTTAAAATTATTCAAATAAGTTACAAATTAAGCTTGTATTTAAAAAAACTCATAAATATTTGTTCCTTTGGCAGAATTAGAGCTTCTACTTGAATGATCAGCTTCGTAACCACTACACCATTTGTCAGATATTCATTCGGTTGAATTAATAGATTTTGTAATTTTGAAATATGGAAACTTCGTTCAAATTTACCTTAAAAATTTGTTATGTATATTGCATTGCAACACAATTTTTCTGTATTTTATTTTATACATAAATATATATATATATATATATTGTATCGCATTGTTTTTAGTTATAAAAAGAAACTTTACTCGTACTCTCTTGAAAACATTTCTTTAAATAATAATAATGAAAATTTTCTATACTTTTGTATTTAATCCACTTGCAGAACTGTATATACGTATATACGATAGTATATAAGGAAAAAATTGCCACAGGATACATGATAAGTTTTCCTTTCAAATTTTATATTTTACAGTTATTTTGTTTTGTATTTTTGTTGAACTTTTTAAACTAAAAACTAAAAAAAAATAAATTGCAGTAATAATTAGTACTAAGAAAAAAAAGCATAGTATAGAAATATTATACAAGAAAAAAATACTTCATCTGCTGATAACTATATGCTTATACTCTTTACTTTCTTAGTTTTTTAATATTTTCTTTCTTATTCTTTACAGTTCCTGTATTTCTTTGCTATACCGTTATACCTTTTGGCTTAAGTTTTCTACCGTTACTATTTTTCTTTAAGTTTCCTTTTTATTTTAGTTTCCTCTTTTTTTTTTTTGCACTTTCAAAAATATTTTTTTTTAACCCTTTACCGGGTTGGTAAAGAAATGGTATAATCGGAAAACTTAAATCATTTTTCTACACTTGTTTTTTTCACTGTAAGTTCCCATTTTTTTTGAATATAATATTTTAAAGAGCTAAAAATAAAATATGAGAGTACATTAAAAGCAACAACAAAACAATAGTTATTCTGTTTTTTTTTTTTTTTTTTTGTAGTACAAATACTACTCATTATATATTAACATCAACCCCAATTTATACATACATATATACAACTTATGAATGAATGAATGAAAATAATATATAGTGTATATTAAGTATGCTATTTATATACTCCATGAAATATTTGAGTATGAGTTGTGTTTTTTTTTAAGTCTTAAGAACTCCAAAACTATTTTTTTTTACCGTTATTGTGTTGCTGTTGTTGAAAATCTTACAACAATATAACTGTAAACCAACACATAAATTACTTTAAAAACGGTTCTTAAAAATTTCATATACATTCATATAAAATGTCGGTTTAGTTGCTTTTAGATTCGTTTCATATGTATGGGGTACCTAGGGTATTTTTTTTTTATGGAAAAATAATCATTAAAAAAAAAAATGAAAAAATAAAAAAAAAAAATAAACATTTATAATGGTAGTACAATTTTACAAAACATACGAAATGCATAAGGGTTCAAAATTGAAAAATAAAACTCTTTTGAAAAAGAAAAGTTTTAAGGAAAATTTTGAAAAATACAAAAAATATGAGTGAAAATAATAAAGAAAAATTAGTAGTTCTTCAAAACTATGGAAAACAGTATGAAATATGAAAAAAAAACAACAACAACAGTTGAATAAATTATTAGTATTTATAATATACACAATTTATAACATCTAAATCCATTATAGTTGTACACTATACTATCTTAACCCCATGTACATCTAGATGTATACTAAAAATATGATAGGATAATAATATGCACTTGCATTTTTAAAATAATATGCACTTCATTCGAATGCATTTTTACACAAAACGAAGACAGATGTTAAGAGGTAAAATGTCTGTTATAATTTTTATATTATTCCTAAAGGATTAAAGTAAAAAAATCCCATTCATATTTTGTTCCCTATAGAACAACCTTTCTACAATAAGTTTCTCATGTTATGGTTTTGTTTTTGTTATAAGTTTTGTAATATATTTATATTATATGTTATAGACTCTGACATACCTTTTAATATTAAGACATATCTAGATAGTAGAATATTTACATCCTGCTCAGGTAAAGATTGTTTGGAATATTTTAACAGTAACACAGTTCAATTCTAAATACAATAGTGATACAGTTTCTTCTATATAAGTAGAAGACTATTGGAGAAATTTTGAAGACTTCATGTATTTGAATATGTGGCAAAGCTTTTTTTAATTTAAAAACTTTGTAAGAACTAATGCAGGATGAAATATGCAAATTTCAATACTTCGTAAAATTGGCAATAAACAAGCTGTAAACGAATTATTTCAGTAATTGGAGCTTTCGAAGACTTGCAAAATTTGCTTTAATCAAATACTGGAAAGACTTAAATAATTTTTTTAACATCATATTGATCATAGGGCTACTGTGAAGCTCTACCATTATATGATGAGACTTCCTTCTTTAAAATTTTTTTATAAATTCTACTTAGAGAGCTTTATATTTTAGTGGTTGCTTTTCAGGGGATGTGTGTTCTTTATAATTTGAAATATTTTCAGCTTCTGCTTCATTTAGAGAACACAGATCTTTGTTGGAGCTTTAATTGCTGTCTGAAAAATGCTAACTGAGACTAGGGTTTTCTATGTAACAAATTAATTTGAAATTAGAACTAATTTTAATCGAATTTTTGAAGTTTAAATAATTATTAAAAATTAATGCGCTTCAATAATATGTCAATACAGCTTCATTTATTGTTGGAAGATTTTTTTAATTCCATAGTCTCTCCATATTACAACTACTTTTTCATCGTGTTGATTTAAAGTCCCAAGTCTTTAAAATACTCCATTTTAACTTTAAAAAGAGATGAACAGAACTTTGGGGCTTCCAATAATATCTAATAATTTATTGATATTATTAATGGCGTTTAAATTTTCTTCAATATGACATATATAGTTTATAATTCAAAATAATGTCTTCGAGGAAAAACCGTTATGTCTTATAAATATGTTATTTGCAAACAAAACCTTATAAATGTACCCAATTGAATTAAAATATGTGTAGAAAATATGAAAACTTATTAAACTACAACATTAAAAAATAAAAAACCAAAATCGCTTATCAAAACAGAAGATCCCAACTTCTATTCCAATTTTCCTTTCCATATATTTTTTTTTAAATTTTCCATTGCCTTCTTAGTTTTACATTTTTTTTTTTCATTTGAATTTGTAAAAACAATAAATTCTTCACTTTTTGATTTGTGCAATTGCACTCTCTTGTATTTTGTATTTTCCCCACTATTTATTTTTTCGATTTACAAACTAACAATATGTTTGTAGATTATTAATATGCAATGGTTCCCTATGTACTGTACGTATATTTTTTATGTTTACTTTTAAACATAAATTTTCCAATTGTGTTTAAGTGTCGAATAACTGTTTTAATGCTATTTACTATAAAAATATCTAACTGCTTTTTACTACAAAAATACCTAAACAGTAAAACAAATACAATAATCATGAAAACAAACACACAGACACCATACGTTATTGTACTATTTTCAGTTTGGCTGTTTTTTTGCACTGTTATGTGAGGCAATATGTTAGTGTGTTGGATAAAACGGTATTTTTGTTTTTATTTGCCTTTTTTATCATTTGCGCCTTGGTGGTAGTGTTAAATTGGTTGTGGTAAAGACGAAACTAAAAAAAAAACAAGGAATGGAAAAAAATAAGGTTTTCAAAAAAGCGCATTTTCAAAACTGAACTATGTTCAATAATATGTTTTGCAAGTGGGATAAGGGCTAAAAATTTATTAAAGAACAGTTTATAATAATTCTTTAGAACTTACACAGTATTCAAGTTGCAGGAGTTTAAAAATTGCAAATTTTCTGTTCTTGACCCCTTACAACTCCTTAACACTGGGTCATATAGCTATTTTTTAAGAATTACGTTAACCTCCTAAAACTGCAAACCGTTTGGAAAATTTAAGAGGCAAATAATTTTTATTAGAATTAATTTATTAAGAACGAATTGAGTTTCACATTAGGGTAAATTAAAGTACCATATGGCAACCCTATACGTCTTGCAAATATTTATAAAGCTTAAAAACTCCAACAATTTGGCGTTTTCAGTCTGAAAATATACAAAATAAAGCTTTTAATTGTTATAGCAACTAAAACATAGAACTTTTTTCCTACTTCGGAGGAATTGTAGCTTAAGAAAAGCTGGGGTTACAGAAAGAAGCCCTTCCGTAAAAATGTGTTTTTCAATTAATACCCATTGCTGAAATTTGGTTTTCTTTACTTTAAGCGATACAAAAGTTTTGTTGAGACACGGACTGACGGACGGACAGAGTAAAATTATTTGTGGAAATTTTTATTTTATATTTTTTTTAAAATGTACTATTAAAAAAAATAAAACTAATGAAATGCAAAAAAAGTTTCACACCTGCTGAAACAGCATTAAAAAAATGTGAACTATCGTTTAAAGTATATGAGTTAAATAGTAGTATTTAATTTAACATCTATAGTAGTTATTATAATGGTCAATTTTTATGGGAGGAAGGGGGAACCGGGTTAGTTCATTATTTAATAAAACAAAATCAGCAAGAACATATTGACAAAATACTATGAAATAATGGATCAATTCAAATAATGTTCCCATTGTTTGTCTAAAGAAGTCTTTAACACACTTTGTTAATTGGCGACTTTATGAAAACTTCAGACTGGGACGCTAGAAGAGTTTACTTTTCAACGATTTAGTAAAATTAATTTACATATCTTCTGTAAAAAGTTCTTTTCATAAATCCATAAAAGTTTTTTAAGTTTAAATATAAAAATTGTGTCTTAATAAAGTTGCAGTTTACTCTATTACTAATAATTTCAAATAAAACTTTAAGTGAGTAGATTGAAAACCTGATTCAAAACATTTTCATATATTTAAAATAGTCAATGCTAAATTAATCAAGATGATAAATACCCGTGGACCTAGATCATCTTATTCAACAGCCATGCCAAGAGTTCTAAAAACCATTGAATTGAGCACATTAAATTTTGAAAATTCCTCCAATCTTTAAGTCATAGGAATTGAGCTTTAAGTAGAAAAAATCTTGAACAAGCGGCAACCCTATTTATTATAACAGCACTTTAATAACTTATAAAATATTTTAAAAAAAATTTTACCGTTACATTTTATCATTACATTTTTTCAAATTTTGTTTTTTCTAGTATTTAAATATGTTTAAATGGGCTTAAGTTGGTAACTGGGGAAACACCAAATAAAGTATAAAAAAAAAAAACAAACAAAAGAGACCAATGCAAAATAGAAAGAGAAAGCATAAAAATATTAAATGGTTTGTAAGAAAATAAAATTGACTTCGTTGTAAAATTTATAGAGCGTATGTGAAAATGTCCTTGCAGGATTTTTACCTACTGTGTTCGTTTAGTTTTTTTTTTTTATCTTTTCTATTTTATACCTGTAGGGGGCTTAGAAAATTCCACTGTGTAAAAAAAAAAACTACATGTGTTAAAAAAAAACTAAAAAATATTGTTTTCATTATTATGTGAATTTTTAATGTTAAAGCAAATACTGCACTTTTTTTTACTCTAAGTTTTTGTATTCTTTATGGACTATTTAAGAAAAAACCCCCTTAAAATATTTTTTTTTAAAGTGCTTTAAAAAAACATTTAAAAACATTAAGTAAAAAAATCCATTTTAAAAAAACAATGGAACATTTTGGACAATTGGAGCTCTTTATGAGTTTTTTTTTATCCATTTCTATTTCACTCTATTTATTTAAATGAAGTTTGAAAATACATTTGTTAAAAGGGGGAGAGCATATGGTCAAATTTTTGAAACAAAAAGTAATTGGAAGCAAAGGTCTGAAGTAGATTTGGAAAGCAACTAAAAAGTGGTTTCAGTAATTTATATATCAGAAATCATTATCACAGGTTGGCAAAAAAGTTAAGTTAAACTCAACTGATAACTCAATGGTTACACAAACTGATTGATTGAACGAACTCAGAAATTAATCGACTCATTGTTAAGTAGCCTGCAATTTTGAGGTTAAAAATCAGAGGTTTTTGGAATATATCCAAGTTTCACGGGAGCCAGTAGTCGGAAAGCTATTATTTAAAAAAGAAAGCGTAGATTTTACAGTAGAATCCAAATAAAGAAATAAAAATTCGATACTCAAGTATAAAAACAAAATTCAGTCATCAATATTGAGGTGTCTCGTTTTTGGAAACTATCTTAATTTATATAGTTCCCATTACACAGCCGAAACCACGTTTTTCTAATAGCTTCGATCGGTTCTTATAATCGCTGCTGAACTAATTCCGACATGACACGAATGAAAACAAATATTTCTTTCAAGATTATTCAATTGAAGATTTCATATTTCTACATTTTAATGTGACCCTAAAATTTGTAAAAAAAAACAAAAACGATAGGTGAAGATTATTAAGAGTTAATTTATTATTCTAAAGTGGAATATAGTTGTCATGTAATATAGAGCTATAAAATATTAGAAAGCACAGGAGGAGTAAATGCAAAAAAAAAAAACTTGGTTATGTCTGGACTATTTCATTCATTACCTAGATTTATTTGATTTATGAAGTCATTCCCTTGTTTTTTTTTTCTTTAATTTAAATAATGCACCAGTCACTTTATTAGCATTTAAAAGTATTTAAATTTAGTTTAGAATAGAAAAAAACAGAACAATTTCCAAACTATAGTTTATAGTCTCTACTATAGGGAAAAAAAACTGGGTAGTCATGAGATAGTCATTTTTAATTTACTTGGAAATTTATAATAAAAAAAAACAACTAATGAATATAACAACTATGAATATAAATATTGCGTTTTCTTATACTGGGTTTTATGAAGGAACAAAAGAAATATGAAAGGAAAGAATAATAGGATTTATGAAGAGAATTTATTACCATTTTATGTTATTTGTGACATAAAAATTTTTGTGTGCTGCACAATAAATTTCTAGACGATTAGTTAATCTTTTTGTTTTCTAAAATATTCTAATAAAATATTTAAAAAAAATATATAATATATAATGGAAAAAAAGTTTAATTTATTTATGTTCTTTGAGTTCTATTATTTAAGTACTCGTATATCATAGTACTGAAATATGGGATATGCATATTTTTAATTACTTAGTTCATAAATATCTAAATTTTTTTGTACTTTTTCATATTTTATTTAAATTAAAGTGGAGTCACAGTTTAAGCATATGCATGAACTGTTGGGAATTGATTTATTAAAATTTAACGAACTTTAAATGAACAAGTCTCGTAAACCTGTCTTTACTGTATGTACGAAACTGTTGTCCAATTTCTATTAGAAACATTGTTTAGAAATCAAGCTAGCTGGCTGATCTTGATTTTATTTTAAAAAAGAAACTATAGCTCCATTAAAGACCGAGTATCTGGGAAAGAGCTATCGCTTTTTGTTTAAAATAATAATTTTATTCTCCAATTAAATTGGTTATTTATCCGAAGATTGTAAAAAACAATTATATTCACTGCTAAGTTCCAATGTTCAAAAAAATCAGTGATTGACAATAGCAGACTCACTTCAGGCTTACTTTCTCTCGAACTTGAACTGAACATTAATTGATAGTATAACTTTTCCAGTACTTTTCAAAGATTTTGTATTTTGCTAACCTGCTTAGAAATTATGTAAAAAAAGTGCATCCTTTAAAGCCTAGGTGCTGGCACAGTTGCTCCAAGTTCAATCTTTCTCAAAGTGAATGTGAGAATTCTTTCCTCACACGTCTTATAAACTCCGGAAACAGATTCTTTTTTATGTAGATTTAGTTATTTAGAAAAATAGGATGTTTGAAGGGAATTTTTGGGAAGGTTGGAAACGAACCTAAAAATATTCAATTTGAATTTTTGCAAATTGTAGTATGGAACGTTATTGACAGTTGGAAACAAATTAAATGTAAGCATGTTCCACATATTTTACCTGACTTCCACAACAAATGAGTTCCCATAACCAGTTTTAAACCATTTAGGAGTTTCCACAGTGCAGAAGTAAGTCCTTGCAGCTACTCTGGTAACACGTAATAATGGTATAACAGGAAGCATAATTGATTTCAGTTCAATAAAGCAAGTGTAATTCCCAAGAAAATATCTGTAAAACAGAGAAATCGCTCCAATATTTCGATAAGAGTTAAGTGGAGTAAGTGTAACTTGTTGGTCAGGGTTGCCAATTAAGGGTGAGCTACGGTTTTGAATTTTGTCTAGGTAACTTAAAGAAGTTTGGAATTTGCAAGCACAAATGTGAGATTTGTGCCACTTCTTTGGTCAAATATACGTTTTATAGATACTAGAAAGATTTTTGAAGAGAAATATGTTTTACAACGGGACTAAAAACCCAAACATTAACCAGCATTCTTAACTATATAAAAAGTATGCTCATCATACAGAATTTTTTAATTTAACTGCAAACCTGAAATTCTTAGACTTTCTGATCACTCTAAACTTTCTTCTTGGAATCGCAGAATTGGGTTAAACTTATTTGTAGTCTTTTGGAGTTTAATAGAAGTTTAAACATGTGATATGAACCTCTACTAGTACTCTAATTTGGTATTTTTGCGTGGAATAACAAGAATTTATATTCCTCTTTTCAAATAAGAAGAATATTATATTGCCGGCTACTTCCCTGCACTATTTTGCAATTGAATACTCAACAAGTACACAAATCAAATATAAAACCACAAATTTCTAAATAAAATATTAATCAAGAATCCCTCTATAAAATAATCAACAAAGTAACCTAAACCGCACATTAAACAAAATGTAACAATTCCTTTCAACCACTTGGAAAATAATATTTACATATTTATTTAACAATTATTCCTTTAATTCAATTGTATCAAAATTAAAACGCTTTTTGTTATCAAAACAATCTTCAAACCATTTACTTAAGGTTTCAATTATAGAAAAACTTAAAAAAAACCCAAATCTAATTAAATTCCACCAAAATAAATGAAAATTATATATTTTTTGACTGTGTTCTCAAAATTATAATTTACAATTAAAATTTAAAACAATACATAAGTATAATAACAAAGTGTTTTTATAATACATACTACTCTAAAATTTTAACACTTAAACAAATTAAAAATTAATACTGTAATATAATATTCGCTCTCATTTCATTCCTCTCCTATAAACTGTTATTTAGCATATATTTTACATAGAAAAGTTTAAGAGGCACTGGTTGTTTTTTTCATTTTAATTTGTGTTATTAAATTTCAATAACACTTTTTAAAAAAAAATAAACAAGAAGCACTATATAATAAAGTATTGTGATGATAACAATGAGTGAATAATAATACTTTACAATTAAATTAACATTACTAGAGTGACTATATATGAATGTTTATATATATTTGTATATATACGATGCAAATGTAAGATGTATATGTAAATATAAATAATATTTTGAAATTTATCATTTCCAAAAATTTTGTAAGGTTTCAAAATATTAAAAATTTTTCCATTTAATAAAATTAGTAATACGTCGTAGTAAATATTTTTCAGTCATGCAATAAGATTAAAAAAATGTTGAAAAAAAAAAAAAAAACTTAAAAATTATAATTTTTTCTTTTCAATTATTTTGTATTTTGATTCCACTTGTAAATAATATTTTTGCTTTTTTCATTAAATTTTCATGACGCGTTCATTTTTAAACACGTCTCTTATATTCATTCATTTATGCACTCATTCTACAACTTTTGTTTATTGTAATAATTTTTTGAAAAGGTTCACCTTTCCTCTCAAAAAATTAAAAAAAAAAATATTTTACTCACTTGTAAAATTCTCAAATTTTTATAAATATACGTACTAGGTATAAATTTTATGTAAATATTAAAACGGTATATATTGGAATATAAACACAAAATTATGAGTGAAATATAAAAGAGTGAGCGTATTTAAGATTTTTTCATTTTTTAATTTCGCAATATATGGAATTTTTAAAATTTTATTGAGTATATCTGGCTGTTCAGTGTTTTTTTTTTTACTCATCTTCCACTCTTTTAAAGAGTATAGGGCATTCACCAAGTCCATATAGACTAGGTTTCAGTTTCTTTAACCGTTATATTCACTTACCCGTTGATTACTCAGCTATGGCTATTGTATAAGATTATGAATACACAAATGTTAATTTCGTAACTCCATCTATTATCATACACAAGAGTTATTTATATATTTTTATTAAGTCTTACTTTATATTACGATATAAACTTTTACGATATAATTATAAAATTTTACGATATTTTTATATTAAATATGATCAGACAGGAGTTTGAATTCGAGATGTCTGCATGCAAAGCGGCGTCTTTACCGCTAAGCGATTGATCAGACAATTGTTCAGCGTGCAAGTGTCAATATATCGGACATTTTTCTGCTCTCTTTGTTCATCTCTACAACATTTCTGCTCATTGAATTTTTTTAGGAATTTTGCTTCTCTGGTTTCAGCTATGCTGACAGTGAGTGATGATTTTATGACCCAAAAACTATATCATTTTAATCTACTGGGTCACTTTTCTACATGGTCAGTTGTATTAAAACTAAATTTAATTTCTGACAGTACATACTTACATTCGGTGACTTTCATTAGCAAATCTCTGATACTAAATTCATATCATGCAATAGAGTTACAATTAAAACTTAACATTTTAAGCAAATGAATTGTATACAATTAGGAATAGATTTCTTACTGAACGGAATCAATTCTAGATTGAGTATCAAGTACTAAGTCTAGTAATATAACAAGTACTATTCAAAAAATGTTTTTCTACTTTTACTTGTAATTAGTAGTTCTAAATATTATATCATAATTACAATTTGTAATTATTTTAAACATCAAGATATTAAAAAATACTATAATTACTTAACGCCTACATATTTCTACAAAAAGTACTCGCCACAACCACTATTTTCTTCAAAGCCTCGAGCAATTAAAATTTATGTCAAATAAATTAATCAAATTTTTGCGTACTTTTAGTTATTATCGAGGTCGAAGTAATTATTTTAAAGTTTAAAAGACTTCCCTGATTGTAACATGATTCCGGAAATTCAAAAGATATCATAAAACCGAGACTTCCTTTAAAATGAGATTATTAAATTAGAAGAAAAAGTACTCGTAAAAGTGACATCAAAAATGAAATTGAAACTATTATTCATGTAACGAAATAATTTTATTTTTTTTGATTTTATTTTTGCACTGCTGTTATATAATTTTTTTATTTTTGAATATAATTTAAGTATATTTTTATTTTTAAAAAAAATCTTCTTACCATATTTTGATACTAATATATATATATATATGTATTAATACTATAATGACATGTATATATGTATATTTAATATCATTATTTTATAACAGTATGTTTTTCTCACTATAATTTCCTATGTTTCCTGAAATTATATTACTTTCATTACTTCTAAGGTTTTCCTTGTTGTTGTTGTTGTTGTTGCTGATGTTGTTGTTGTTTATTTTATTATTATTTGGGAAAAATATTTTTTCATCTCAATTCTGATGTAAAACATTATATTGAAAATGTAAATATTATGATTTTTTTTTTTTTTTTTGAAAATTTTCCTTTTAAAAAAAAAAGAAAAAAGTTTTTCATTTACAACAACAACAACAAACAGTAGAATGAAGGTAAACATGAATACACTAACAATTTTAAAGGTGAATTTTTTGGTATTTTTTTTTTGTTTTTTATTTTTGTGATCCACGGACCATGGACCATATTATTATTTAAATATTTTTATATTAAATTTTTTTCTTATTTTCTACCTTATGTTAAAAATTTAACGGAACCTTTATGCCACTTATATTTTACATACACGAATTTTCACTGAATTTTTGAAAATTATTATGCAAAAAAAAATTAAAAAAAAAAATCCAAAAATATGAACACGGTACTACAGGTATGAAACTGTGAAGGGACAGAACAGAAGCTTAATAAAAAATGTGAATACAACTAAGATGTATAAAACTGTGAAGGGACAGATGCTCAATTATCTGCACACCATATATATATATGTATATAATATATATATATATATATATATATATATATATATACAAAACAATAATTACATGGTGATGGCAAAATAAATCCATTATAAAAAAAACAAAAAAAAAAAAAAACTCCCAAGTGAGGTGAGAAACATGAAAGCCTCTAAATTATAATAGATATTATTTTAAGATATGCCCGTAAAATATACATAAATATATAGGACAGGTATAAGTATTTTTCTTAATTTTTTTTTTGTTGTTGTTATTTTTTTTTTTTTTTGTTCCTCTGTAATGCTAAAAATAATTATCATGAATGTCCTTCTGGAAAAAAAACAAAAAAAAAAGGTAATCCACCTATACATTATTTTTGTAAGTGGTTGTTTATTATAATGTATAGATACATTATATACAAGTTTTAAATTTCCATTTTTGGATCCTTATATTTGTTATTTTTTTTTTTGTTTTTTTACAAAAATATTTTAAATGTATAAATATTTAATTTTTTATTTTTTTTTTTTTTGGAGATTTGGGAGCTGTTGAAAAAACTTTTAAATTACATTTGAAACTAACGAAGGTACATATTTGCAAAGTCCCAAGACAATAAGAGTGGTGGTGAAGGGAATGTGATTATAAATTTGTTATTATTTGTTAAAATAAAGTATCTGGGATGATGCTTTAAAAATTTTTAAAATAGAATAAAAATGGATGATTAATTTTAAAGTGCTGCTAAATACAATGCAGTTGTAGAAATTGTCAATCTCTTAAAAGTACTTTTTTCACCCTCTTAGAAGTCAATTAATTCCTACTGCACTCCTTTAAGAAGTGAATGGAAATTACCAAGTAATTTAGGCCAGGCTTTAGTTTCTTTAATCGTTATATTCATTATATATGTTTATGTATACATATATGAATATGGCTGTAGTTATTGTATAAGATATTTTTTTTTTGTCATAGGCCTAATAGCCTTACTATATATGTCCATGTCGGAACAGGGGAAATATTATATTTTTATTAGAACTGATCAAATGAATTCAATATAGAATTTACATGAGATAGTTCTACGCCTTATAACATATAGAAATGCCTTAGATTTTCAATAGATAGGTACTATTTTGTTTATATTGTAATAATTTTCTGAGTTATATAGTTTTTTATGTCTGTGAGTTATATTTTTCGATTAAATTATTTGTTTATATTGTTATATTAATTTTTTATTAAAGATATATTATTATTAATTATGGATTAAGTCATTAATTTCAACACAATGGCGAATGGTAGCTGAGTGGAGTAGAAAACCGGATAAAAGTTTTTATATTCACTGAAGTTTGAGCCCGGGCATTTTGCATGAAAGTTCGGCACTCTATTATATTCTTATTTTGTATTACGATGTAATTATACAATTTTACTAGATATGATTTGAAAAGGATTTGAACCCAAGACCTATCACTTGCAAAGCATCTTAAGTGTCATAATGTTTTAATATAGCTAAAAAGCATCTTAACCATAATGCCATTGGTCATTTAAAAGTACTCCGGTGTTCTTTATTGTACAAAACACTTAATTCTAATCGAATAAAAATTTTTTGATAAATTCTTGTTGCCCTTATGATGATTTATTAATTAGTGATAAGTGGTTGGTGCACAAACCCTATCATGGAACCACCTTGGTTTTACATTATTTTAAAATAGTATATTAAATTTGTATGTATTAATATTAAATCTGGTCAAATTATGGAACTTTCTTAAAATAGTTCTTAGAATTTTAATTCATTATGTAACTTATTTGCTTTACTTTAAAATTTTAAATTATAGAATTAAAAAATGGATTAATTAATAATAATTTAATTTTTCTCTTTATTTTTTATTACAGAGCTTCCATTTTTGTCACAAACATATCTTAATTGTACAAATGATCAGACAATATTACTAGAACCAGGATGTGAAATAACAAATAAAAAATGCCAATGTTGGCCAGAAATAAGAACATGCAGAGGAGATCGAACAATAATATCATCTGTATCAACAGATACACGATGGCATTTTAGAACATTAGAGGTAAATTGGAAAATTGTTAAAATCTATATTATAAGAATTATAAATTGGTTTTATTTAATATTCTAGGACTGCCAATTAAATTTACAAATTTTAATTAAAAATGAAATGGAATTTGATGAAGACTATACAGTATCACCGCGAAATTTTTCTTATCGTAAATTACGAAGAAAGAGAAGATCATCATTACGTAGGGGTAGAACGGGTAGAAGAAGGTTTGTTTAATTTTTTAATTTTTCTTGAAATTTGAACAATTAAATTCAATTAATCTTTTAAGAATATTTAAAATATACCATATGTTTATTAATTAAAATTTTTGAATTATGGACGTTGAACTCGGTAGATAAAATAACTGTTATAGTGGCTGTTTACCGATTTATTTTAATGTTAATTAAAGGCTTAGAAGATTAATTACCTATAATCTTTAGTTCGAATTTGATCAAATTTTATTTCATTAAGGGAAATACGAACTTTTAAAAAGCATATGGGTAGGCTTGGGTTCTTGAAAGTTTGAGACATCTGCTCTGCGAAATCTTCTCCTCATTTAATTAATATAGTCGGGTAAACATCCAAATTGCTTATGCAGTACAATGACTGAAAAATAAAGATGAAAAAAAGGGGGGACGGCGAAGAATTAATTCTATTAAGTATAGAGTGGGGAATTAAGATAGCAAGGTTAGATTTATCTTCTAAATTTTTATAAATTATTAGAGTTTAGAAGCACTGTGATGAAAAAGTGTTCGACTATTACAAGGAGTGTTTTAGGAAAATATAACCGAATTTCTGGGGTCTTAGTAAGAACAGGCTCTATTTCATTTATATTATGTATTTGTTTAATGACACAATTTTTATTACCCCAGAATATGTATTTATAAAAAAGGCAAGTCGTTTTTTCGTTTCAGCAATGACTTAAAAATTTTTAATGACATTATTATCTTCATTATAAGAATAACTCTCCAGTCTCCTAAAACTTATTTAAATACCAAAGAGCAGTACTCATTGCTGCAACAAAAATTGTAAGGATTATATTGAAGTCTAGGCCGAATAAAGAATTTTAGATGTAAAATATTTTCAACTCCTGCATAAGAAGCAGAGGCTTTTAACGGCATGTTTCCGGCGCAATTATAAATATCTTTATAATTACAAAGTTTGGAAATATTCTTTAATATTAACTCTTAATTAAAAATCAAAAACACAAATTAAATAAAATAATAATATTATATTAATTAAATAATTTTTGATTAATAAATGCCTATTTTTAATTAATTTCAATTATATTCCTAGGCTCAAAAGCAACAAATTTTTCACTAAAATAAAATAAACACTTAATATTAATTAGACACTATATTTTTTTTTAATTTAATAAGTAGGTGATAAAAACTTTATTATAATGAAGTTTGTTAATATTTTAATGTTTTTAAAGTATTTTATTTTTTTTTAATTTAAACTTTATCTATTTAATATAATTAAATTTTAAAAATGAAGTAAAAACTGAATTTAATTAAATTATAATAATTAAATTTTATATTAAGAAACTTTATCTTACAAAAAATTATATACATATATATTTTTAAATATATATATATTATTTTATAAAACTCACTAATGAAAACTTAATATAATAATAATAATAATCTTTTACTTATTATTTCTTACTTTATTTTATACATAAAAAAATAGTTTTACAAAATGCAAAGTAACTCTCTGCAAACAGAGTTTTTTTTTGTACTTCCATAGAATTTCCTCGTTCCTGCCAAAAATTATTTGGTACTTTTTCATAATTTTCTTAAAAAATGAGTACTTACATTATTATATATATATAATATATATATATTTATTTATAGATATATATGTATATATTTTTTATATACAAAACATTTTAACTTAAGTACATTTACCTAACATCTTAAAAAGTCAAAACATCACCTGGTGTTCTTTTTTTTTTTTACAATGTTTTTGTTTTTTTTTATTTTTGTTTTTTTTTTTACATTCCCGGTTCCGCCATTTTTTTCCACTAAGTATCAAAAAAAAAAAAACAAAAAAAAAACTTTGTTCATGTGTTCGAAACAAACAAAGAAGTCAACACCTTTATACCCAACTTCTCAGATTTTCAGTTTAATGTTTTTTTATGAATTTTCAGTTACTTCCTTTTTTTAACATTCTGTGTAATTTTTTAAGATTTTCTTTTCCTTGTTTTTTGTTTTTCCGCGTTTTTTTTTCACATTTTTTTTTTTGTGTGTTATATTTTTAACTTTTGAATTTTTTTTCTTCTACGTCATAATTCTAGTAAAGTTTAGAAAAGTAAAAAAAAATCTACTCTTAATTTTTTATTTCTAAGAGTTTGTGTACTTTGTTTTCCAAACATAATTTAAAGCTAATGAAAAAAATATGAAGTCTATAAAGAAATTAAAAATCAGAAAAAAAAAAACTTATTTGGATAAAGTTTACTGACTTCAATCAGTATAAACAATCCTATACCACCTTCATTTAACTAAGATGAAATTAAAAATAATAATAAGAAGCTGTGTTCTAGGATAATTTAAATACTGATTTTAAAGGTTGCATCATTATGTTGTCAATAGATACTAATATGATTCGTGATAATCACTTTTAAATTAAAATATTTTACAGTTAGACAATCAATATTGCAGATCGAAAACGGAAAAAATTATGATTTTTAGTAGTATACTAGGATTTAAGTACTGGAAAGAATATATAGCAATTACCGTTAGGTATTTCCATATCTTATTCGCTCATAAAAATGATTTCAAAGGATAGCTTAGATCAATAAACATATTATAATCAGAGCAGCCTTGGACTGGCAACCTGAAGCAAAAATAAATATAGGCAAACCCAGAATTAGTTGGAGAATAACGGTATTGAATGAGATAGGAGAACTCAACAAATCGTGATCACAAGTGAAAGCAATAGCACAAAACAGAAATAGGTGGAAGGCTTTGTAAATCCCCTTTGCTTCCTGTGGAAATTCTAGGAAAAATAAAATTTATAACATCCGGTTTTTCTTATTGGCCGAAAATAAAATTCATTTATTTTGGATAAATATTAAAATAAACGTTCAGAACTATATTGGAAAAAACTAATCCATCTCCTCCTAGCCATTTTCTACAGACGAGTAGAGACACCGAGAACTTGAATTAACTAACAACAACAAAAGTCTTGCTTATCAAACTTAACTCAAATTCAAAAAAACACGACTCCTGTGAATTTCGCAATACTAATTCTGCCTCTCCAGGAAATACCGTTATTGAACAATTTAAGCTATATTAAAATATGTTTTAGCTACAAGTTTTTTCTTTAAATGGAATTTAAAACACTCTCTAAGTACTAAGAATAGTTAAGCAGCTTAACTGAGACTACGAAATTTTATAAACTTATAATTTTGAACTTTGGTCGTCCTCTAGACTCATTGATTCTCTTTAAAAAACACAACTATGCTATGCCTTGAAATAGCTTAAAATAAATTAAACACAATCATTATCCTATCCTCCTAGTCTATTCATTTAAATGTAAAGAAAAACCCCTGGAAAATCATTTTGATCCTTGAATTGTTTTTCCAATTCCTGACAAAAAAATTGAGACTACCATAAAATTTGAGTCAACCCTATTGTGTTCTGGGTTAACTAGAATTTAAAAAAAAATATAGGAAAAACAAGAAAAAACAAATACATAATATATATAACATAAAAAAATTATCAAGGATCAAAGTTAGTACTTTTAAGTTAAGAAAATTTTTCGGCTTTTTTTTTTTTGTGTTCACGAAGAAAAAAAAAACGATATAAACGAAGATGAGGGTTTTAAAGTTGACGGTAGGAAGAAGAATCACGATGACTAAAGTAAAAGTTAGCAAACGCTTAAAGTGATTATCTTATAATTTAAAATGTTTCTTATGTACAAGTACATACCTTTATTTAAATATATACAGAATACATGTTATATACATTGTACACCATTTTTTACTCTTAAACATTTTTAAAGTAAAGCTGTAAATTTTTCTTTTTTTTTTTCATTTTTGTTTTTCCAAAAAAAAAGGAACGGATCATAAAAAAATTAAAATAAGGATGAGGTTGTATAGAATTCGATTGTTGGTATAATATTGGTGCCATCTATATGATATTCGTTTGAGAATGATTGTGTTTATCTCAGGTTAAATACAAGAGTAAAAATTTAACGGTATTATAGAATTGAAAAAAGTTGGAAAGGAGTTGAAGAAGGACAACATGAATTGATAATAAAAAACTTCTCAAATAAAAAAAAAAACTCAATGTAATTTTTGTGCTGTGCTTATCTCTTTAATGTCTGGCGCAAATTGTTTTATTTGATATTAGCAATTTTTTGAGAAAAAAGGTGGGAGAATAATGCACGTGTGTTAAAAGCGTCTGAAATGAATAAAAAAAAAAACAGAAAAACTTTTTTAAAGCAGTAAAAAATAAGTACAAATATACATTTTTTTTTTTTTAAAAACCAGGAAATAGAAAGACAGAAACGCACAAAAGGCAAGAAAAACATCGAAATTCCATCAGGATATTAAATTAAAATAATCGTTTAACACTGATAGAATAAATATTGTATATATATATATAGCTAGATATAGATACTTATTTAGATAAGCGTATTATTATTAAAAAAATATTTAAAGAATTTAAGTGAAAGAAATTAAAACCAATAATAATCTTAATTCAAGATTAGGAAACTTAAGAAAAGTTTTCTACTTTAGTATTTGAGATTTAATAAAATCACAAAATTTTGTATCAAATTTAAGAAAATTTATTGTTAAATCTGCGGTACCTAACTTGAAGAATTTGTGTTTTATTAAGTTAACTACTGCTCCAAAGTTGTTTATAAGACTCTTACTGATTTAAGATTTCGAAAGCTAGATGGCATGGATTTCATGTAATTCACAGCCACACAAATCGTAGGAATAGATTTTCTTTAACTTTTTTGAAGCTTTAATTAAATCAAGGATTACATGAAACAAAGGATTATTAAAAAAAAATTTTTTTCTATTAACCCGTTATCTACTAGTGTAGCCATATGGCAACACAAAATATATAAATTTTATAACGGTCAGAATATTATTTGCTTTCTTTTTTCATTGCAGTATGCCATGAAATTATTTTTTAAGAAATGTCAAAAACTAATTTTTATGTTAGTTTAACTTTTTTTAGTTAATGTGGTGGTTTTATAGAATTTTATTTGTGATTATAAAAATATTTTTTTATTCAAAATGGATTCACGAAATCGGTAAGTAAATAATATGAATAACGGTATGTCAAATTTCTTTCAGACCTATAGAAAAGTTAATTGGAGTATAAAAAAAATAAAAAATATGAATTGTAATATGATGTTAGCTTGTGTGTTGATTTTATAAGCGAATTTGATAGCTGTTGCCATATGGACACTCTAGTAGAATTCATAGTACAAAATTTTTTTTTTTAGATCTTTAACACTAAATGAAATAATAGATGCTTTAAATGAACAAAATATAAATGAACCTATATGTATACAACCACCTGAAGTAAACGAACTTACAGATGAAGATTCATGTGATGAATTCGAGCCTCTTATTCAAGGGTTAAGTGGTAGACAACTCTTGGCTGAAACTGAGATTTTTAATAAAAATCCTATAGAAGTAAGAAGTAACTCCAACGTGTATACCAAGAAAAATAAAAAAGCGATTACCAATAAAATAAAATGGGAACTACAAGACTGTAGTTCAATATCCTCGAATATTTTTCCAGAACAAAACTTTTCTAAATATCATAATATAAATGCCGTTGAATTATTTGAACTTTTTTTTGATTCTCAAATTTTAAACCACACTATAGAACAAAGTGCAATATATGCTCTTTCCAAAAATTGGCCAAATCCGGATATTTCAGTAGATGAATTAAAGGTATTTATAGGTATTTTAATAGTGTCAGGCTATAATTCTTTACCAAGCAGAACTCATTACTTGTCGAATGCAAGTGATCTTAGAAACATGGATGTTTATGAGTCCATGATAAGAAACAGGTTTGATGAAATTACGAAATGTTTACATTTCAATAGAAATGATTCATTAGATAAAGAAGATAAATATGCAAAACTAAGACCCCTTATTGAACATTTAAAAAAAAGATTTATGGAACATTTCATTCCTTCTCAACCAATTTCTCATGACGAGGCTATGGTTGAGTACTTTGGAAAGCACGGCTGCAAGCAAACTATACATAATAAACCTATTCGATTTGGGTACAAAATCTGGGCCCAAAATAATACAACAGGTTATCTTATAGCTTTTGAGCCTTATCAAGCTAAAAGTTATAAAGGCGCAGATGAAATTGAAAGAAAACTGGGCAAATTTTCTGCAACAATTTTAGATTTGCTAAACCAATATTCTGATGAAAAAAAAGACTTACCCTACCATATTATTTATTGCGATAATCTTTTCACAAATTTTCCCTTGTTATGGGAATTAAAAAACAAAGGATATAATTGCACTGGTACACTAAGAGCAAATAGATTGGATAAAACATGTCCTTTGTAGGACGCAAAAACTATTGAAAAGAAAAAAAAAAGAGGATTTATGCAAACGGCAGTTGCTGAATATAATTCAGAAAATTTTATTGTAACTCGATGGAAGGATAATGCCGTTGTGACAATAGCTTCTACAATATATGGCCAGAATCCTGTAGGAACTACAACAAGATGGAGCCGTGCCGAAATAAAAAGAGTGACGGTAAGCATCCCGAAAGCGATTCAAAGTTACAACAGCTATATGGGAGGTACCGATCGTATGGACCAAAATATTAATGCATACAGGATTGGTATACGAGGTAAAAAGTGGTGGTGGCCTCTTTTTACTTGGTTACTCAATGCAGCGGTTCAAAATGCTTGGCAATTGGCTAAATTGCATAAAAAAGATTTGGATCAATTGTCTTTTCGGAGAGAAATAGCTACATTTTATCTTCGATCATTCAAAACGAAGCCTAAGTCTGCAGGAAAAAGACCTCATGCCAACAGATAATTTGCAATTCGTTATGACGGAAAAGACCATCTCGTTCAACAAGTTAGCAAAAAACGGAGATGTGCCTACGAAGAATGCAAATCTATAGGTAGAGCGGAGTGCCAAAAATGCAATGTTGGTTTATGCGTTAAATGTTTTGTAAAATTCCATTCAAAATGAATTCTAGTTCATAACTTTTCATTCCATATCATTTTTGCAACGGATTGCTTTTTTTTGTTATTTTTTTGTTTTTTTTTTTAAATTTATATAATGTTTTTTTGAATTAAACTTTATAATTTTGTTATTATTTTTAATTTAAAAGATTTTAATTTTATTTTTAATAAGAAAATAAAGTTTTTTTTTTTAACATGAAAAAAGTAATTTTTTTGTACTAGCGTTTCTACTAGCGTTGCCATATGGACACACCCTATAACAGACGAACTAGATAACGGATCAAGTTCCAACCTTTTTTTTTTAGCCGTAAAGGTCCATAGGAACACCTCTATAAATTTGTTTTACAATTGGATAACTTTTTGTAATCTGGTAGATAACGGGTTAACAATTTAATTAGCAAACAATTAAAATTAACTTGTAAAACATTGATGCCTCTTAATATGTATGATGCTATAGGCGAAAGTTCATACGAAGTGAATTTTAATTGTTTGGTAATACTTTAGAAACTTCATAAATGTAAAAAGTTAAAATAATGAATTGTTTCCGAATTTCTTTAAGATAAGCAATTGGACATTAATATATATATTCGAACAGAACAAATTTTCCAGATTAGTATAGAATAAGCTTATAATAAAACGATTAGTTTACTTCGAAGTTAAATAAGGATTTCTATCTTCAAAACCTATTGCTTGTACACCAATTCTTTAATAATTTTTTATAATATTGTCGGATGCAAACCTATCTGCATTTGAACAAGTTTGTAATCCGGGATCTCCTAAATATCTCAAAAAAACTTTCACTTTTTTAAAATTGCTTAGAGCATCAACATCTCTTTATTTTCTTTCATTATTTTCACTTAGAAAATGTTCAACCAGTCACGTGACATTATTTTCTGTGAATCCCTATGAATCTTTTGATTCTTTAATAATCTTTTGATAGTTTTTCTGGAAATTAAAGTTGTATTTCATTTTATTCTTAAGATACTTTTATTTTATTTATGTGGAACAAATCTAAGAGTTATTTACTTAAGAATATAATTCAAGCTCAAGTTAGGTGATGATTATATTTTAAAGTATAAAACAAAGTCTTGGTTTTACTCATACATTGTGAAGCATTTTCATCTTATCTTTGGAGTAAAAACGTTTGTTTTGTTTTATTCATTTTACTAATTTTTTTTACTACAGGTTTGTCCGATAAAATACTTTTGGAATGCCATCTATTATCTTGTACAAGAATTAGATTTTATTGCATTCCTTTTAAAACGTTTTAATATAATTTTAAATCAATTACAAGGACCTGACTCAACACGGTATACAGCGGAAATACAACTTTACATTAACTATTTGATTAGATCTCAAGAATGTTAGATACTCTTATATATAGATACCCTTGAATCTTAAAATCTTTTTATAGACTACATCTAGGTACTCTTAAAATATAAATTCTTAATCAATTTATTATAAGAATATTAATTTTCAATTTTTAAATTTAATAATTTAAAACTTATTTATTTCATATTAAATTAATTCGATTTGTTTTTATTTTTCTTTTTCTTACAGGTCACTTTAAATACAAACATCATTTGGCCCATATATATTTATATATTACAATAAATATATATATACATATATATTACAAATGTACATATATATGTATATAGATATAAAATGTATAACATACACCTGTTAGATAATATCACAATAATATTATAAAATAAAATAAAATAAAAATTTATTATAGAAAATAAATAAATTTATAATTATTATCCTAAAAGGAGAAATTGGCTCAAAAAGGATATAAAGGATATCAGGAAAAAAGAAAAAAAAACAAAACTACAACAATAACAAAATAAAATTTATAATAAAAAAAAAAAAATGCAAAAATAATTTTTAAAATAAAAAAAAAAATTACAATAAATATGTATAATGCAAAAGAATATGGATAAAGGCTTCAAAATACCAGTAAAAAAATATTTACTACTACAACCAAAAAAAAAAACCCAAGTTATACCCATTCCCATTTGTATATTAAAAAAAAAAAAAAAAACAGATAGAATAATAAAAAAAAATATATATATATATATAAATAAAAAAAAAAAATGAAAAAATAAAATTATAATTATAAGTTATATATAAAATTAATAAAATAAATGAAATAAAAAAAAAAATTGAAAAAAAAAAATGCAAAACTATTTAAAGAATCTTGTGAATAAATAAACAATTAGTATACTAAGTCAAAAAAAAAAAAAACAAAACAAAAAAAGGATATAAAATAAAAAAAAAAATATGTACAGTTTAATTCGAAATAAAAATATATAAATATATATATATATTTAAATGTTTTGACATTTCATGTTTTTTTAAATTAAATTTTATTATGAAGTTTTTACAGCTGGTTTTTTTCAGAGAATTTTTTTTTAGATTTAAATTTCAAGGAAGATGGCAACACTTTTATTAAAGCCATAATGGATGGATGAATTAATTACATTTTATTAGGGTTTCAAGTAGATTAATCGAAAAAGGGAAGTAACTACAGTATATTATGGCAAAATTGCAACCCCTTCGACGTAATACACCCTTAAAAGCTCAATCACATCTATACACTGTTGAACTTTTTCGAACTGGAACTCTGAAATATTGGAACTCTTTTATAAATCGCACCTTCAAATTGTGTAACGCATTACCACCTTATGTTTTTCCTAATGCCTCTGATTTAAAAATTCAAGAGACAAGAATTTATACGTTTTGGGGTTCCCATTCTTGACATTTATGTCTCATCGCTGCTTTTCAGTCATAATTCTGCACAAGCAGGTAGGATGTTTATCCCATTAATTTGGATATGGAGCGAGGTTTTTTATTTCAGCGACGTTAAATCTCACACTACTGGGGGTATAGGTTTTCACGTGCCTTTTGAAGGTCTTTTTCTCTCTTAAAAAAAAAAACAAACACAGATTTGGACTAATTAAAATAAATTTTAATATTCAACAGCTATTACACTGAAATTAATATGGAAGTTTAGGAAGTTGAATAAAATCCATTAAATATATAAAATCCATAAAACTCAAGTTCACTAGTAATAGATTAAATCAAAAGAGCCATAAAAAAACTTTTTGACAAAATTTAGAACAAGAAAGTTATTCTATTTACGCAACCAAAATATTTAAAAAAGGAGAGCGTCATATAATTTCGGTTTAGTAAATCCTTTTTTCTAAAAATGTGATTTTCTAAAAACCAGATTTTTTAAAAACGTGATTTTTTAAAACGAGAAAATTTACTAAGCCGCGAACTCGATTCAAACCCATAAAAAAAGACTGGGATTTATTGACCGAAATGTTATTTTGACAGTTGTATATGTTTCAAAACGACATTATAAAAATCTCAAAATGACCTTCTACGAAAAATTTACTACACTACGAACAAAAAGTTTTAGTGATTCTAAATTCCCTCGTAGAAAATTAAATTTGCAATGGCAACTTTGTCGTTTGAATTTATTATTTTAAGTAAAAATTATTATTTATGTTTTCAATTTTGTAGTAATAATTTTTGAAAAATATTTTGAAAAGAGATTTAAATATTTTTATAAAACAAAATTAACTAAAAAATTAAATAAAAATGTAAATTCATTTAAAAGTTTTTATTTATATGTAGTGAGTGAACCGATAACGAAATAATATGAAGTACGAATATGCTATGAATGAATATTTCTTTCGCAGATTTGTGCACTTTTCGTAAAGTTAAGTTGGAATTGAGAATAGCTTTTTCGTAGATTATCTCCGACATAGGTGTACGAGAGAATTTAAAATAGGTGTGGTTATCTTAAAATTTTTTTTAAATTTCTTAGGATCATATTATATTAATATTCATATTATTGTCATTCATGTACCCCTTATAGTTGACTCGGTAGTCAACTAGTCTATCCTCCCCCATTTAAAATAAAATTCTTTATTTTGTTAAATTTAATACACATAATATTAATATTTTAAATTTCATAAATTTTTTTTAACTTATCCATAACTGAATAGAATGAATTTTTTATTCAACTGTCAAAAACATATTAAGGACAATTGTATCTGGGACACAATTTTTAATTTATTCCAAAAATCTTTTGATTTTTCGTTTTTGTCTGGGTTCTTAATAATTCACATGAAATTATTATTCAAAACTACTCACTACATTATTAAAACTAGCTATTCTTATCTTTTATAATATATTCAAATAAAAATTCACGTTAATTCCTAGGTTTGATAATATAGTATATATAAGAATATACATACATTATTAGTATTTTTTAGAATGACACATATAAATAGGAACATAGGACTTCCTGTGCTCCAATTTATATGTGCCATTATAGAATTTCCATTTAATAGGTAAAACTATTTAAATAGACATTTAATAATAATGACATAATGTAATTATCTATATATATATATTTCTATATATTACACATTATCTATATAGATACATATTTGTACCTACAACAGTACATTGTTAAAAATAATTTTTTTTAGTAATTTACATTTCTACAAGTATCAACTTTAATATTTCATAATCAAAAATTTATATTTTAAAAAAAATCATGTTGAATTTTTATTAGAATTCAAAAAAAAAAAAAATAAACAATAAAATTTTTGGGGTCCAAATGTTTTTAAACCATGACATAATTTAATTCCCTTTTAAATACTTTTCATATTTTTTTATTTTTAATACATCTTGTGGATACTGGATTTTTATAGAAGATTTTTTTACATCAATTTCCTATTTTAAATAAAAAAAAAATAAATAAAAAAAAAATTTTAACTATTTTCAACTTTTTTTTTTTATATTCGTATCCTTTGGGTAAATATTTTTTTATTAACTTAAGAGATTTTGCATGGAACCTTTAGGACTTGACATTTTTATAATATTATTATAAAATAGTTTTGAATGGAAAATATGAAAATGTCATTTTCTAAGTTCATATTTTATTTTTTTGTAGTTTTTTTTTTTTTTTTTTTGATGTTTAAATAACTACTTTTTAATATTAACATAAAACATGACTAAAATATTATTTTTTTTATACTTTACGATTAATAAAAAAAAAAAAAAGAGACAAAAAAACTATATTATAGTATCTAATGTTCTCTATAATATGAGAAAGAAAGAAAAAAAAAATAATTTTATATTGCTGTGAGCATAAATGATAACAGCAATATCTTTTATCCTTTATCATAAGGAATTTTAATTTTTTCCATATTATTATTACTTTATTTTTCTTTATTAGATATTATTATTTTGTTTGTTATTGTTGTTTTGTTTTTTCTTTTAACAAATTCAAATAAAGTTAAGACTTTGCCTTTTATATCATATTTTTTGTCTTTCTCTCTCTCTTTTATTTTTTATTTTTGTCATCTCTTTTATTATTAAGATCAACCTATCTGTCATAATTATCCCTGTTTTCTATTTTTTTTTTTTTTTTTTTTTTTATTTTTTTATTATTGTTTTTGTTTTTTTTTCTGACGACCCTTAAAAAAAGATTATTTCCCATAAAAATTCTTTTCTTTAATATCGTTCATTTATTTTTTACACACATTCTATCTCACTCACTCTTATTATTACATTACGGTACATATACCATATACATATTATATCTATGTACTTTTTGTTTTTATTTGATTACCCACTGACACGCAATCAGTAATCACAAGTATATAGAAAGAGAGAGAGAAAGTTTAGTTCATTTTCATTTTTGGATTTTTATCCCTTCCAAAGAAATTCAAAGGAAATTCAAGAAAAAAAGAAAACAACAATAATAAAAACAGAATAAGAAATTATATCTATATATATAAAAGGGAATGTTTGTGGGTTTGTTTGTTTGTTTGTTTGTTTGTTTGTTTGTTTGTTTGTTTGTATGTAGCGAATAGACTCCTAAACTGCCCAGCCGATTTTCATGAAAATTTGTATATAGGGGTTTTTGGGTACGGAAAGAAATCGTGGCCCAAAAATTTTGCTCTAACGGACCGCCAAGTTGGGGCTGTGGTGCAAGTATTTAAACTTCTTTGTTCTAAAATGAAAACGGTTTGACCGATTGACTTCAAATTTTGTATACGTGATGCTCTTTGAGAATTGAGTAGACACTATTAACAGTTTTGGAATTTGTTAACCCATGTCGGGCCGACGGGTGGTCAAAAAAAATTTTGGGTCCAAACTTTGTCCGATTTTACGAAATTCTGCTTTGGTTTAAAAGAAAGCCCCAAAAAAATTTTTGTTGAGATCCATTAACCCTTTGCGGCCCAACAGCTTTTTATAGGTTTTTTCAATACTTTACTCTAAATTCGAAACGGTTTGACCGATTGACTTCAAATTTTGTATACGTGATGCTCTTTGAGAATTGAGTAGATACTATTGACAGTTTTGGAATTTGTTAACCCATGTCGGGCCGACGGGTGCTCAAAAAAAATTTTGGGTCCAAATTTTGTCCGATTTTACGAAATTCTGCTTTGGCTTTAAAGAAAGCCCAAAAAAAAATTTTGTTGAGTTCCATTAACCCATTGCGGCCCAACAGCTTTTTATAGCTTTTTTCTATACTTTACTCTAAATTAGAAACGGTTCGACCAATTGACTTCAAAATTTGGATACGTGATGCTCCTTGAGAATTGAGTTGACACTATTAACAGTTTTGGAATTTATTAACCCATGTTGGGCCGACGGGGTGTCAAAAAAAATGTTGGGTCCGAATTTTGTCCGATTTTATGAAATTCTGCTTTGGCTAAAAAGAAAACCCAGAAAAAAATTTTATTGACTTGCATTAACCCATTGGGGCCAACAGCTTTTTATAAGTTTTTTCAATACTTAACTCTAAATTAAAAACGGTTTGACCGATTTTCTTTAAATTTTGTATACGTGCTCCCCTGTGAGAATTGAGTTGACACTATTAACAGATATGGAATTTGTTAACCCATGTCGGCCCGACGGTTGGTCAAAATAATTTTGGAAGCTAATATTGTCAAAATTTGCGAAGTACTGCTTTGGCTAAAAAGAAAGCCCCAAAAAAATTTTGTTGAGTGATTTGGAAGCAATTAAATTACGTCCAATTTTGCGCAATACTGATTTGCCCAAAGAGAAAGTGTAGTTCCGTTGACCCAGTGGGGCACAGTGGCTTTTAATAGATTTTTGCGTTACTTAACTCTAAAGTAGAAACGATTTGACCGGTTTACCTCAAGTTTTATATGTGTGAAGCAACTTGAAAATGGAGTTGAGTCTGTTAACAGTCGGTCTTGCGATTTTTCAAAAAAATTTTTTGGTAGTAAATTACGTCAAAATTTGGAAAGTAGTTCGTACTGCTTTGAATTACAGAAATTTTCAAAAATTACTAGAATAATCCTAGAAAAATCGTTTTAAAAAAGATTGCTTTCACACATTTTAAAATTTACATGTGTAAACCGTGTGTAATTTTTGTGTTAACTTTTTGCAGTAACATCAACTTCAGTTAAACCTCCGTTGAGAGGCGCAGCAACGCGCACCGGGTATTAGCTAGTAGTATAATAAAAATTGTTTTGTCCTAGAGAAAAACGACCGTGAAATTAAGTTGTCCTTTTTTTCATCTTCTTTCTTCTTCTCTCGATTTTACTCACTCTCCTGCTCTAATATACTTATTCTATCATCACTTTCTTTTACTTGGGCTTTTTAGTACTTTGTATATTAGTCTCAGTTGTCATAAAATATTCCTAAAATACCATTTATAATGAAATGAAATTATTTGTATATACACTGTATATGCATGTAAAACGATATAGAGAGAGAGGAATAGATATATTAAATGGCGTCATGAAATAAGATCCTGTGAAATAAGATGTAGTAATATTTTTTCTCATAGTAATTGAGAAATAAAGCCACCAGAGTGTTATTTTGACTTCTTTCAATTTTATCTTCCTTTTCTTAAGGAAAAATGAAAATAAAGCGTCGGGGTGTTAATTTTCATACCTCTGAAGGTATCTTATAGCTGAATTCAAAAACAGGGTGGGTATTCCAATTTTTTTAGAATTTTTAATGTAATTTTAAAATCCATCCTATAATCCAGAATCACATCTACATTTAAATAAATAATCTGAAAAATGGAATACTCTGATTTCGAGTACAATTCTATTATTCCTCCTAAATTTAAAACCTTTTATTTACAAGGATATAAGAATTAAGACCCCGGGGTGTTATTTTTCTTTTAATTAAATCTTCGAATATACTTAATACTCCTGGGACGTATTTCTCAAAAAGTCGAAAATAACAAAGCTATAAGAAAAAGGACTCCGCGATGTTATTTCTCTTTCAATTTAATGTTCAAATTCTTGTATTCGAAAACAAAACCGCGGGGCTTTATTACTCAAAAACTCGAAGTTAAACTTAAAGTTAAACACCCCGGGGCTTTATTTCTCGAAATTTCGAAAGTTAAATTGAAAACACCCCGGGGTCGTATTTCTAAAATGTTGCTGTGTTATTATACATTATGAGAAATAACTCCTTTGAACCTTTATTTTGAAGGGCCTTATAAAAGGGCTCCATATTTAACGCATAAAATGAAAGAGATAGAAAATGAAAAAAGAATTCTTATATGTAAAAATATATATGTATGTATAAATATTAATAAACGTGTTTGAAATTACCAAATGCTAAACAATTTACGTTTTTATTTAAGTTAAGCATCCTAGACAAGATAATCAAAGATTTGTTTTATTTGTTGTTGTTGTTTTTGTTTGGTTTTTTTTTTTTTTTTATGACTCAGCAGAAGCAGCATCACCAGTTTAAATAACATCATCATCATCATCTTTATTATCATTATTTGAAAAAATTTGGTTGAGGTTGTAAAAATAAAAAAATTACAACAATTACAATATAAAAATTGTATTCAAGTATGATAAAATTATATATAAACATATATACACATACATACACACACATACAAAACGTAACAAATATAGATATGTGAGAAGAACAAATTATTAAAATTCATAGGATTCTATAAAGGGGCCTCTTAAATACATTTATAGTCCAGGAAGTGAATGAAGTATATAATAAAAAAAAAAACAAACAAATAAGAATAATAAGAAAAACAAAAAAAAAATCAATTCTAAGTTGATTTCACTTTCAGGATATTTGAAAATAAGGATTTTCTTTTTTTGTTTTTCTTGTTTTCGTTTTTTCGGTTTTATGATTTTTTTTTTTATTCAATTTTTATGCATTCATAATGAAAAAAAAATTCGTTACTTAAGGTTTGTATTTTAAATTAGAAAAAAAGCAGAAACAAATGAAAACAGAGGAACAAATGAAAATGAACAAATTTATATTGTTTGCGTCTCTTTTACATTCTTAATGAAGACAACACTTGTAATGAAATTTTTATATGGTCACACAAGAATTATCAAGTAAAAAATTTTTACTAAATTATAAATAAATTCATGAACACTGAAATGAAAGACTTGGTCTTGGTCTCAGTAAGTATAATATGAATAATTTAACATGAATTTAACATGATTTGAATCCTTCAGAGCCTTAGGATATAATTCAGTTTCTTTCAATTTAATGTAAAATTTAAGTTGAAGAAACACTGGAGGATTTTCATAATGGATTTTAATCTTACATTGACATTTTTTAAAATTTTTAGATTAAAAGTGCTAGAATAAACTTAAGAATGTCTATACATATTTCGACATTTCTCTCGTAAACTTAGAATCTAAGAAATAAGAGAGAGATTTGAAGGATTATATTTTGCACAACTTAAGAGTTAAACATACAAAAGAAATGAACATTTTGTAATGCAATACACTGAAGAGTTTCTTTTATACAAACTTCGATTACTTTACGAGTACTCACAATACGTGTAGTAGTAATTAATAGAAGACTAATACGACATAACTAAAAGGCTTATCACAATACTTATCAGAAATGATTAAAATTAATTTTTACATATTTGAAAACAAGGCTTGTCACATTTTTGAAGAACCACTCACCTCGTCATTTATTTTAAAAAAGTTAATATAAGGGTTTAGAAGACTCTTTGTTTGATGCAGTTATCAATAGAACTAGGGGTGCATAAGTAAAATTATTATTCTAAAAGTGAAATGATAAGTTTGTATTCTTAGAAATTTGTTTCTTTATAAATAAACATCTCAGAATAATATGCCGAATATTTTGACCGAACAGAATAAGACTTTTTTAGTTTCCATAAGTCTGCATGTTTTTATTATTATTCTTATTCTAGAAGCAAATCACCAGAAGGAAATGGAGGTGATTTGATCATAATCTAAGGCAAAATTAAGTATACATAACAAGAATGGCACTGATCTGAAATTTGCTAGGCGGATCTTGTCCAGGAAGTAACATAGAGAGAGGAAGAATGATGGTAGATATGTTGTTTCCTCTCATAGAGAGAGAGAGGAAACAACATAGAGAAGAATGATGGTAGATGAATTAAGGAGACACGAAATATCCTGGAACAAATTAGTAGAAAAAACTTTGAATTGAATGAAATGAATAGAGACTTCAAGTTAAAGCCCTTTGTTCCCACGTGGAAATGATCCACAAATCACGTGGAGTGACAGGAAAGAAAAAAAAACTTTCCTTCTAAAAATTTCCGAGAAATTGAATTTTATACCAACAAATGTTACAAACGAATAACCAAGCATCTTAAATTTTTACCAAATTAAAGTTTTCAAACTCAATTTTCCTGAAAAATTATAAGAATTAAGTAAACTAAAGAGTTATAAATCAACCTGCAACATCAAACAACACCATCAAACAATATACACAAACAATCACATAATTCGTGCCTTAAGTTAAGAATTTTAACAATCAACTACTCATTTTGTTTTTTGGTTAAATAATTTAAGATCACTAGTAGTATTTTTATGTAATTTTATTTTCTAAGATAAAAAAAAATTTCATTAAAAAATAAAATTATATAATTTTCTTATTTCAACTTCATATATTTTTTCTTTAACCCCCACGCTCTCCATCCCACCATACTTTTCATTTAATTTCATCTCTGATTTTGATTAAAGAAAAACTGAACAGAATACAAAACAAAAGTCATCTAAAAAGCTAGAAAATTGTTACAATATGGCAAAAAAAAAAGACTTTAATGTGTTACTGGTAAAAGTTAGCCAAAAGAATGAAACAATGAAACATGAACATTATAACGGTATATTACAGGATTTACGAGACTTTTCATTACTTTAACTTCTTATTTTTTTTTATTGTTCGTTTTGTTTTCGTTTGTTACCGATTTGCTGGTTTGAATTGTGAATTTTGAATTGTTTTTTTTTTCTCTTTGCTTTTCTTTTGTTGTCGTCGTCGTTTTTACCGTTTTAGCACAAAAATATAACGTGATAAGAAAGATTAATGGGTAAAAATTTTTTTTATAATATATTATTTATTTTATACATTTTTCTTAATACACACAGAAATTGGTAATTTTGTAAAAATTCATTAACAATGACTGACAAAAGTAGTGCTTACATATCATTAAAATAGTCGGAGAATTGTTCTGATTATGCATTTTAACTATAACGGTACCCTATTTTTAAAATAGTCAACTGTTGAAAGTTAATCAATTGTAATGTATATTATTTCAAACCAAATAAAACCCAAGGCAGAAGTTTTTGTATTACACTACACCACTGATCTATAAACTAATGAAGGCACAGCTGATTGTTACTGGGTTTATTAAATTTTACACTACACCACTGATGAATAAACTGTAAATGGAACTATGAACTCAGCTGATTGTTACTTCGCTTACTAAACTGGGTATTGAAAGCTTATATTAAACTTCCATCATAGTTTTTAAGTCTGATAGCAGTGGCGTAGCGCAATTTACTTTAATTAACAAATGCAATTTAAATTAATTCACTATTAACCGAGATAGTATGTGTTCTATTGCAAAAATTTTGTTTGTCACTGTACTAAAATATAAAAGAAATATTTTATTTTTCCGAAATTTTCTTGACTTTTCTATTTAATACGTAATGAAAAGAACTTGGACTTGAAAATTCCAGGTAGAATTGTTATGGACGTACACGTTTCTATTTTAAATGAAAATTTTCATCAAGTTTTTTTTTTTGTTATTTTTTTCTTACATTTTTTACAACACTTGTATTTGTATGTTTGTTTTTTATACTTTTCTGATAGTCATATTTTGAATATAAAACAGGATTTTGTGAATATAAAAGAAGCTTTTAAGAACATTTTGGGGTCAAGTATGCAATTATTAATTTTGACATTCATATTAGCTTTGGGACTTATTTTGACATTTATAGGTGTGAAGCATAATACTCCGGCTAAATTGTTTTGTAAGTTTAATTTTGTGAAAGTTAAAAGTTGAAAGAAAATTTAATTAGACTGAGAAATATTTACATTAAAATAAAATTTTATTTAATTGCATAAAATATTAAATTTAATTATTGTGAATTATTAATTCACAATTGTACAATTATTTAAATAAATTAAATTAGCAGTAAAAAATAATAGGTTCAATGACCAAACAATTCTATTTTGTAGTCATAAATTAAGTTTGACTTCTGTTTTTTGATGATTAATTTATTAACGCACTTTTTGAATTTAATATTCAAAAAATGCGTTAATAAATACGTAAATAATATGAAGGGCTTGAGGATTATTATAACTGTTTAATACGGTATGATAAAAATTTGACTCTTGAAAAATGAGTCAATATTAATTTACTGTGGGTGTTGAATTTACTGTAGATAATACATTTTACTGTACTGTCCATAATTTTTAATGAGTGACAATTCATTTTCTAGTTTTATCACTGGAATTAAAAAATTTAGAAAATAGGGTGGGGTAAAAATTTAGAAAAACTTTACAAAATTTAATCACTTATCACTTATTTTAAAGGTACCTGTACATAAAAAATAATTATGAATTAAGTTACATAATAGGCAATAGCACAGCAAAATTTTAAAGTTTCAATAATTTCTTTAAGAAGTTTGTGGCACAATTCCAATTATTTGAAATTGCCTTGATATTTATCATTTTAAATTTTCCAATATTCTTTGATTTTGTCTCTTTTAGTATTTTCTTTTTTGGAATTTTTTTTAAGAATTATATTATATTTGCAAATGTAATTTGTGTTTTGGAATTTCGTACCCAACTCTTTTCATACGTACCCAAAATATTCGGTTTCTCTAGAAATTTTATAGAACACTTTGAAGATGTAAAATATTTTATTTTTGTATTAATTCATGAAATTTACAATTCTCATTTTCTAAAATTTCTTTAAAAATCGAGAACTTTCACACCTCAAACACCTTAAAGGCAAATTATTTTGTAATGCTTAAATTTGTGAGTAAAATCTTCAACGAATTTTGCATGATGTAATTAAATGGTTATAGGTATATTCAACAATTTCGTTGAATATTCCATGGTGAATTATTGAATTAATCGAAACGTAGTCAGGAGGACCACTTTTAGAAATTATATTAATTTGACTCTTTTAACAAATTTGACTCTTTATCATATTTGCCTGTATTATTTTTGAATGGTTTTCATTTGACTGAATTTCATTTCAATTGACTGGATATCTCAAGGTTTATACAATATACACATATTAATACTCTGACAAAAGGGGAAATCCTGAAATTAAATCTAACTGTAAAATGCTTCCTCAGCCAGAATTTCGCCAAGATATTGATTTATATAAATTAGTATCTGCTCTGGACAATATTGTGGGAAAATAATTAACAGAGTCAAATTAAACACAATTAAATGAAATAAAAATAATTGAAAACTTGCAAAAACAGCCAAGTATAGGTATATGACACGCTTCAGTTACTTTAGTTTTGTCGCTGCGGATTTTATTTCAAATAACTGTCAATATTTGACATAAATAAAATTAGGTTTGTAGCAAATAAAATCAATAAAATATTTTGAAAATTATAACAAACCAAAGATTTTCATTAGTTGAAAGTACAGCACAATATTTTTCTCCAGCCGAACATAGACTAAATTTGGAATGAAACAGAGAATATTAACGGAACTCGTACTGTGCAAGGATGTCACGCAAAATCGTAAAGCGTTTAACAATTTCGTGGTGTTTAAGTAATACAGTGAAAAAAAATTAGTTTAAGTAATATATGTAAGTAAAAATTTTGAAATAAATAAAATTATAAAATTTGTAGCTTCTTTCTCGTCGCACTAGCACTGAAGAAGTCTGCATGACGTAGACGAAATACTGGTATTTGTAAAAATAAATAATATTAATGAAATTAAAAGAAATTACTCGTTTTTTAATTTTTTTCATATAAATTTTACTGAAACGTTCGATAATATTATATTAAATATTTAAAAATAATAATTAGATTTATTAATTACTGTTTTTCAATGACATTTTAATAACAAACGTATTTATTTACAATGATTTTTAAAATTGAATAAAACAAAGAAGTTTTATTAAAGTTGTTTATAGAAACGATATCTTATTAAAATATCTTTTAAACTTTTCTAATAATATTTTATTATAAGTTAAATACTTATATTACTTGTGTAAAAATAAGTCTTTTCAATTTCACATAATTAATATAAAATACAAATATAATTTTTTTTTTGAAAAGCTTAATGCCCCCATAATTTAAAGGCTATATAATAAAAAAAATATTTTCTAATTTTCATTTTATTTAAAATTTTCCTTTTATAAAATTAATTAAAAAAAAATTTAATGCTGATTCGGTTCTTTTCTTGTTCTAAAGCCTCTTAAAAAATAAAATGAAAATAAAAATTAAAAAATAAATAAGAAAATAAATTTGTGATAAAGGCGTAAAAGTTTAATTATTACTCGTATTTCAAAAGGAAATCAAAGGAAATAATAATGAAAAGGTAAGCAAAAAAAAAACATTTTATCTTAAAATTTTAAACATTTTTTAAAATAAATATTTTTGTTAATTTTTATAAATTTAAAAAAATTCCGAAAAATTGATCTGATTTTAATAGAAATAAAAGATTTTAAACAAACAAGTAATTTTAGAATTCTTGAAATCAAACCTATTTAAATATATAATTATATTTCAATATTGTGAATATTAATAGATTCATTTAATCAGAAATAAAAAGATAAAAAATAAATTACTTAGAAGATATCTGAAATTTTAATTTATTTGATTTTAAAGAAAAAGAGTCAACAAACGGTTATGACAATAATTTTCAGCAAAGAATCCGTTGCTACTGCAGAAAATAATTATGACTGTATGTCATTTCAAAACATGTTCAAATTTGACATATATTTTCGATTTTTTTTGAATTTGACATGTATGAGAAATTTTGAATTATTTGACAATTATAAAACAATTTCAAAAAAATCCTAAATTTAGGAAAAACTGTCTATTTTTGACCACAATCTCAAGGAAAATGAAACATATTTAAAACTGGGTTTTAAAAAATTAACAATACATTCTAAAAATTAATCATGTTTACATTCTATACTTATTTATTTGCACATGACAACTAAAATTAGTTTCGGTTATTTAATTAAAGTCACACTTTGTCAATCAAAGTTACTTAGGTCAGACTAGGAAGTTATTTTGAATCATCTGATGAGATGAGAAAGCATGATAAGATTGATAGGTAAAGTATAAAATATTGTATAGTTCTATATTATTATTTTGACTTTGGTTGGGAAATTGGGATATTAATTAGGAAATTATTATTGAACGACAAAGAGAGTGAATATTAATTAAGTTAAATAGTAAAATAGTTTTTAAGTTCCATGTGATTAAATTTTAAAATTCCTTAAGGCTAATGCCCAATGAATGCTTTGTATGCCTCGCTTACTTCTTACGCTTTGGTGTATGCAATAAAATAAATTATTTCATATTTATCTAGGCCTAATAAACGAAGCGAGCAAAGCGAATAATGTCAGCAAAATTTTTAATTAAAAAAGTTGGGAGCATCATTCTAATGGCCTTCTTAAATTGTGTTGTGTCTTCCTTCAACTTGCAAAATGTACTTCCACAAAGTCAATATATTTTCCGATCTAAATAAATTTCGTACCCAAATTTGTCGAGAATTTCCAATTTTTTTTGGAAATATTCATATTCTTGCAATAAAGTAAATAATAAATATAAAACTTCGCAAATATCTTCTAAATCCCTATTTTGTTTTAATTTTATATAACAAAAAATCAAACAAAAATGAAATATTTTATTTTTATTGTTGACATATAATAGTACTTACTTGTAAACAACTATAAAAAAATGATTTTCATTGGGTCATAGTTGCTTGCTAATCTGCATCTGCAAAACTAAGCATGCGAAGCAAGTAAACCGATAAATTGGGTTTTTACCTTTAGAGTTCTAAATTATGAAGATGTAAACTTCGCACTATTAGAAACTTAGCTCACTCGCCTGTATACTTTTTTGAATATATCTTAATTAGACAATGAGTTAATGCATATAAAAAAAGAGAAGTTCTTTAATAAGAGCCTTACCAAATAACATGTCCTCATTTAGTTTTTTTAGAAAAAATATTAGAGATTTTCATCTAAACACAAATCTAAACTAACATCGAACTAATACGTAACTAAATGTAATAAATAACAAATATAAAAAAAAATAATAAAATAAAAAAAGGGAATTTAAATACTAATTAGAATAATAATGCAAAGTGTTCAGAATATAAATTTTAAATTTTTCATATTATTAAATTACATACCAGATTTAAATCAATTTTTTTTTACAGTTTTCTTTACAGATTTAGCAAATTTAGCATAATTTTAGAAAATCAATCGTCTGGGTAACACAATGTCATGAGTTCTTCAATTATCTGCCATCTTGATGATTTTGACATGTGAATGTCAAAAATAATTCTTAATTCTAATAAAAAAATGTAATATAGGCCTATGTTGCTGTTTTCAGACTACACTTCTTCAAAGTTGATAAAATTTTAATATTACATAAGTTATTTTCTGCATTTTTATCAAATAAACTTAGATCAAAAACATTTAAATATTTTGAGGACTTAACTAAAAACGACCATTGTGGAAAATGTAGCAATTTAAAAAAAGAATTAATTTAATTTAATTAAATATTATTAAATTAAACAATATGTCACCTAATTGAAATGATTTGACTATTTTCGAACTGATAACCACAATGTAATTTGGTAAAATACTTTAATAAAATTATTATTTCTTTAAAATAATTTTCAAAAATAAAAGAAAATTAATTCTTAAGAAAATCTATTTTAAGAAAATTCAAATTTCTAATAATTTTGTTTACCGTTATTTTCCAAATATTCTAATAACATTTTTAGGTTAGAATGGTTAAATATCTTCAAAAAAAATAAAACAAATTTCCATGAATTAATTACCGTTAATTATATTCGAAAGCAAATATAATTTATCTTCTTAATTACTTATATAATAGTAATTTTTTTCAAGAGAAATGCTAATAAAGAGGCTCCGGTTCTATAAATATAATGTTATACAAATATGTATAAGATGAGAATAATATTACATTTTACATGTTATGTAAAATGGTAGACCTACAAAAATATGTGGGAAATTAATTATACATTAAGGAATATTCCTATTAAATTAAGAGAAAAGCTTTTAAACACAAATTCTTAACATTCTAGATGATAATAAGTTAATTAATTCCTTTGTACTTGTGTATTTATTTACTACTTGCTATTTCTTCCTCCAATTATCAATTTTCCGATTATTAACAACAATATATATATAAATATATAATAATATAGAAGTTTACTTTGCATACAGGTCATAATTTATTAATATTAAAGTTGAAGTATAAATTAAATGTACACGTATTACGTAGGCTTTTATTTATAACCATGTAATGGTAACAAAACCCAAATATTAAATTTTGTTCTTGATTTTGCTGTAGGCGATTCCCACTAAAAAAAAACTAAACTTAGCCCCTTGTTAAATGTAATTTTTCAAATGAAACTATATATACCCTTTTGTGAAGGGGTCATATTATTTCAATGTAAAGATCAAATGACTATTTTAAAAGTTGGTTAAAAAAAACATATTCAGCTCACGTATAACACGAAACTATGAATAGCTGGTTACCAAGAATATACCAAAAAATTACTGCTATACATAGGTTATATTCCTTGAAATTCGCCCTCATGTTAAAAGTATTTGTTATAAATAGTATTTTCTATTAAATTTTAACATATTAATATAATAAAAAATTAAATTTAAACTACATAATATACACAAATATTAACAGGTCGAATGCATAAAATTGTTGAATTTTAACTCACAACTTGCATTCTAAAAAAAATTAGATTTCAACTTGTACGAGTATAATATTCCAAATTTGAGTTCAAATTCGAGTTATGAATTCGACCTAAAGTTGTTAAATAAAAGTTATAAAAATTTAAACTATTCGAATTAACTAATATATGCGCGGGCGTTCTTTTACAATATTCTTCCAAATAAAGAGATTAATAATTCATCTTATATTTTTGATTTGTTTTTTAATAAACTCAAAAAAAAAACCATAATATAAATATAAAACTCAAGAGATTTTCCACAGATTTTCCACAGATTTGTTTAGAAAATTGAAAAACTTCAAAAACACAAAACAAATGATTCGAAAAGATTTATTAATATATTTTAAGTTAATATTAATATATGTAATAAAAATTGATGGTTTTCTTTTAAACAAAATAAAATGATAAATGAATGTTTTTTGGATTAAATGAAACAAAAAAATAATATTAAATTTAATAATACATTTTGTATTGACTCTAAAATATTTTGATAAATAACAAATTTGACTACTATGGTCAATACTGGGATTTCTCACGAACTGCACGGTGCACAACAAAGCAAAAAGATCAATTACAAACATACTCCGATAACTGTACAAAGCTTAAACCTTTGCTTTTTGCTAAATTCACAGGTGCTGCGATCAAAACCAATAAAGCGAGGTTATTAACTTTATAATAAAGGTGAGACCAATTAAAATGATAATTTCAAGTATTTGAATTATATGCAAAAAATAAAAATAAAACGTCCACGGAATTTATACAAAAAGCATATTTTTAGGCGAAAATATCAATAATTATTATTTAATTATTATTTACTTGTTCTCTTAATGCTTATAATAATATAGTTGCAATTTTAATAATAACATACAAAATTAATCATTATCGTAGCAGTACAATAAATTTGCACTATATGTACTTGTATGTATACTTATGTTGAAATATTTAAATTTTTCCCCTATGCATATGCAATTTTTTATGAATAAATTAATGAAGTACCTTAGAAGTAACTTAGGGGATCTACCTCTAAATATAGTTTAACTTTGAAAAGATACAAAAAAAATTGGAAGGAATTTCGATTACAAAGTTTTATTTAAATAGAATTAGATAAGATTAGATAAATAAATTACCAGATAATCTATCTATCTATATATATAAAAGGGAATGTTTGTTTGTTTGTATGTTTGTTTGTTTGTTTGTTTGTATGTAGCGAATAAACTCCTAAACTGCCCAGCCGATTTTCATGAAAATTTGTATATAGGGGTTTTTGGGTACGGAAAGAAATCGTGGCCCAAAAATTTTGCTCTAACGGACCGCCAAGTCGGGGCTGTGGTGCAAGTATTTAAACTTCTTTGTTCTAAAATGAAAACGGTTTGACCGATTGACTTCAAATTTTGTATACGTGATGCTCTTTGAGAATTGAGTGGACACTATTGACAGTTTTGGAAAATAGAAATTTTGGCTTTTATAACAGCTTTTTATAGGCTTTTTAAATTTTTTACTCTAAATTCGAAACGGTTTGACTGATTGACTTCAAATTTTGTATACGTGATTCTCCTTGAGAATTGAGTTGACACTATTAACAGTTTTAGAATTTGTTAACCCATGTCGGGCCGACGGGTGGTCAAAAATAACCCATTGGGGCCCAACAGCTTTTTATAGGCTTTTTCAATACTTAACTCTAAATTAAAAACGGTTTGACCGATTTTCTTCAAATTTTGTATACGTGCTCCCCTGTGAGAATTGAGTTGACACTATGTACAGATTTGGAATTTGTTAACCCATGTCGGAGCCACGGTTGGTCAAAATAATTTTGAAAGCAACTAATATGTGTGAAGCAACTTGAAAATGGAGTTGAGTCTGTTAACAGTCGGTCCTACGATTTTTCAAAAAAATTTTTTTGGAAGTAAATTACGTCAAAATTTGAAAAGTAAGTTTTGTGTTAACTTGTTGCAGTAACATCAACTTTAATTAAACCTCCATTGAGAGGCGCAGCAACGCGCGCCGGGTATTAGCTAGTTGAATATATAAATTAGGCTTTTTTGACATTCAATATATGTATACTGACACACTCCACTCAATATTTTTGACATTAACTCTTCATTTTGTGTGAATAAAAATTGATTGAGTGCGTAAACACGATTGAATATTGAAAATTTTTAGTAGCCAAAAATTGATGATAGATCTTTTGCATTTAAAATTGTTTTAATATAAAAGTAAATTGCTGGATTAAGACTAACTGAAAGAAGAACTATCTCTCATTTCAGCAAATAACTTTTATATTAAAACACTTTTAAATGCAAAAGATCTACCATCAATTTTTGGTTAATGAAAATTTTCAATATTTTAAGCTTAAAAGTTTTCAATCCGTAAAAGAACTGTATCTTGTATCAGCAATTTACTTTTATATTAAAATAGTAACAAAAACCCAAGATCTTCTTTCAAATTTTTATTTTCTACATTTTAGGGGGCTAGTGCTACTTTAATAAAAGTATACTTATATTGAAAAAAATATTTTTTTTTACTTTATTTTATTTGTAAAATTAAAATGATTCTTCAGCAACAAACAAAGAAAATTTGACATTTCTGAACTCTAATTCAGAAATTATTAGGTTGAGTGACAAAATTCGAGTAAAATCTTTATTCACACCAAATGGAGTGTTTACTCTTCCCAAACACTCCACTCAGCTATAAGTTCACTCTAAATGTGTTCTCTCAATTTTTATTCACACCTCTATTCACTTTCTCTAATATGTGTGTGTAAAAGATGATTTCCCTCATTTGTTTAAAATAAAATTTAAAAAAAAAACAAAAATTACGAATTTAAGAATAAATTAAAAAGTATATAATATCTAAATGTTTTACATTATACCAAATCTATAACCCAACTCAGTCCAATTTTCTTTTTCGATCCAGATTGTTTTTCAATTATGCAAATACCATTTGGGTCAAAATTATTTAAGTATAACACATTTAAAATTCTAGACAATTTTTTCTAACATTCAATGATTCAATACAAAATTAAACTTAATTAAAAATACAATATTATAATGATTCATGTGTACAATAGGGTTCAATATAATGGGGTTCAGATAATTACTCATTATTAATAATTCAAAATTTTCAATAAAAAATTATAAAATACAAACACTTAAAAAAGAAAATTAAAATTAATTCTAAGAATTTTCCTTTATTTTTTTTTACCTCAATCTACGTATACAAAATTCTGAAAAATAAAATAATAATTACATATCTTTTTTGCAAATTTTTTTTTTTTTTTTTGTATTAAAAATGTTTCTATAATGAAGTATAAGTAGACTTCTTTGAGTATATACACTATGTACATACTTATAAACAAATAAATATCCTCAAGAGAGAAAAACATATACTTAAGTATAACAAAAGGCTTGTTTTCTTAAAAAATAATTCATAAAATTTTTTTTTTTTTAATAATAGAAAATTCAGACAATATCATACAAAAAAAAATAATAATGAAATATTAAAAAAAAACTTGATTGTCTGAGAATTTACCAAATTAAACAAATGAAAATTGAATTTCTGAAAAGTTTCATTTAAAAACTTTTATGGGAAAAAATTTTCATGGAATTTCTATTATTAAAAAAATTTCAGATTCTTATCAAATTGAAAACCTATACGTTTTAATTATATTTTTTGTTTTTGTTTTTTTTTTTTTTTTATTGTTGAATTCTTTGAAAATTACATTTTAGAAATTTTTAGAAATATTGATGTTATATTGATTGTTATACTAAATATATGAAGAGATTTTTTCAAAACACTCATTGTACTTTTAAAATTTCTATAAATTCTACCAAATTTAAATATAATTTCATAAACTATGCGCCATCTAGTGGTCGAAAAATGCATTACAAAATGTTCCTAAGATTTTGTAGCATTTTTATTAAAATGTTATATTTTTCCTGTAAGATAATAAACTGAAACCAACATCTTACAATATTGTAGGGCATGATATTGTCTTTCATAAACATCTTGTTTCATTTGGATCGGTGCTACCATTTTTGAGATATTGCAATTTAAAGTGAAAATTTAAAAAAAAAAAAAAAAAAATCAAACTTTCAAAAAAACTACTATAACTGTGAAATTTTCAAAAACACCCTGTATTATTATTATACCATTAGAAAGGTCTCTTAAAAAGGTCTCTAATTTTTGTAAATTATTTTAAAAAATATATGTTTCTCATAAGTTTGACTTTAACAGTCAAAAGATCTAGATCTGACTTTGACTTTAAAAGATCCTTAATAAAAATTAGTGCAGGTACTGAAGTTACAGAAAATTATAAATAACAAATTTTCAAATTTTTAAGAATTTTATGAAAAGCTCATAATGACTTCCAAAAATCTTATTCTCAAAACTTTCCGAGTTTCTAACATAAAGGGTTTACAAGATATAATGTGTCAAAAATTGTGCAAAAATTCAGTCTCGCATAACTGTAAATTAAAATACCGTTTGACGAAATATATGGATTATTGTTGTTTCAAATATATTTAGTTAGCTTATAAAAGTAGTTGTTGTTTGTTGTTTACAGATTAAAGATTCAGTTTTTAGAACTTGTGTTATAACAGTTAATATATAAAGCTTAGACGAATTTTCTGGTATGTACACCCATAATGTGTAATGCTACATAAAAATGTTGTTCCATTAGATACACTTTTTATATGGCAATATATTTATATTTAAAATTTTACTGTTTTTAATTTAAATAGTGTAGAATTCTTGAAACGCCCAGACAGGCAGACAGAGAATCGAGCAGATAAAAAATTGAAATTAATTTTCTTTTCTTTTCAAAATTATTTGAAAATGTGATAAAAATATTGATATTATTATTAATTTTTTATACTAGATATAGGTATATAAGGAAAGATTTATCTAGTATCACTTAATATTTGCTTTAAATACATTTTCTTTATAATCTTTACAGTTATATTGATTATTTATTAGATATAGAAATTGTATTTAATATTGTATTTAAATTTATTCAAAATTTAAAAGTCTAAATTAAAATTGAAAAATAGTAGAATGTTTATAAACTTATTATTATTCTAAACAAACTTAAAGTTAAGAATATAATTTTTCTTACCATATGTATTTAATTGGGTTAATTTTTTTAACAGATTTATTTATTTTTTCATTGATACTATTTAATTATTTTATTATTTGTCAAATTAAATTTTTAAGAAAGTTAATAATAATAAGAAAATTTTTATATTGAAAGTCAATTCTTGTACAATTAAAATGCTTTAGAAATCTTTTATTAGAGAGTCAACTTTAATTTTAATAAATTTTTAATACCTAACCGAATTATGGAAAACTGAAGATGGAAGAATGTAAATTTTTTAAAAATTTCTATCTTTAAGTTCATTTTGAGTAGATTTGTTGCAGATTAAAATAGAGTGAAAAGAATCCAGGTATTATATAAATATTAATTGATAAACTTAATATTATTAAAATCACTATAAGAAAGCCATCAAATGAAAACTCTGTAAGTTTATTATTTAATTTTTACATTAGATTTTCATCATTTATCTCCTTCTTCGCAAACAAAACAAGATTTTGTCATCTGATTTGAAAATATAACAATAAAAAAGAAAAAAAAACTCCAAAACCAGAGGTGCTTTAATCCGTTTTCTTCTCCTCTATGGCGCTACAATCTGTTGTCAAACCTTGACTTACTAGTATCCGAGGCTTTGACTTAACTTTCGTAACAATAATTTTTATTGAACAGGGTTGTTAACCATATGCTAAACCCCCATTTTTGGAGGACCGTTGGGTTTGAAAAGTCGTTTCAGAATTTGTTATATAATGCGTTGAAGTTCTCATAACTATGTTACGAGTTCAACTGCATTATATAACATTTTCCTAGTTCCTGAGACGGCAGTGTATGAGGTCATTCGGATTGGAACTTTCTTCCCTCCTCCTTTCTCAACCGGGCTTGTTACCAGTTAAATAACTCAAACATTATAATTGATAAAAGTCTTCTTTAAATACGTGCAATTTAAGTTTGATTTGAAAATGTAAAATGCAGCCAACATTAAAATCTCAATATAACCAGCCATACTATAAGATGGATGAGTTCAATTACGTCAAGGTTACAAGCAGTATAAAAAAAAACAGTACTCCAACATTTCTTATAATATTCATAATATTTTTAAGTAAACTGGGCACTATATTTTTAAGTAAACTGGGAGCTTATTCATTGTATGAACTTCTAGAATACGAAACATACTTCCATCCCAATATGTTCCCCTCTCATAATAGTTCCTCATTCAACAATATTACACATTTTTAAAAGGAACTTATATAAAGTTTCGATTTCTCTCAAGCTAAGCTTTATTATTTTTTGCCTTCCAATTACGCCCCCTCTTTGCGAATCCTAGGTACCTAAAAATTTCTGTAGAAAGAAATCCGTTCCTAGAAATCGACTAGCGTGTTAAAAAAATCTGAAAACTTCATTAATTTAAGATACAAATTTATATTGCAGTTTTTTTTAAGTTTGCAAGATTTTTAGTGACCTAATTTATTTTCTAAAGTATTTTGCACACGTCAAAATACCTAACATAACAACTAATATATGAAAAAAATTTTTTTTTATTTTGAATTTAGAGCAAGAATTTTCTAAATTTGGAATTGTTGCACTCAATAAAAAATTTTTCCTTACCACTGCCCACTCAAAATCAGACTACATGCATTTTAAAAACTAAAAATATTTATATTAAGTTTAAATGTTAAATGCTGTGACTAAACATTTTAAAATGCACACAGGAAATACTTGTGTTTTATTTTATTTTTTTAAAAATTATTTCATTTGGAAAATATTTTGTTTTTCCACCTTTTCATTATTAAGGTGTTGAGAAAAACAATTTTTTTTTTTTTTGAAAAATTTATTGAAAATTATTGGAGCAAAACAAAATAAATTTATTAAGAAAATGGTGTTAAGAATTTCTCTATATATATATATATAAAATATATATTATATGTGTCCAAAACATTTAAAAAGTAAAAGTGTTGAAGGTGTTTATATACAAATTTAAAATATAAAAATGGAAAATTTTTATATTTTTTGCTTCAATAAATCCATATTGGATTGTGGTGTGAATAATATTTAAAAAAATTAAAATTATTATTAAATTTATGTTAAACGTGCTCAAATGTGAAATTAATCAATCAAAAGTAATTTGGGATAATTTATTTTATAATAATATTATACATATATACAAATAAAATTTAATAACTTAATTTAACCGCCCCAAAATATATTTGATTATTCAGATTTTTTAAAATTTAAAAATTTAATTTTTAAAAGAGTTTTCATATCCTGAATTTTTAGAAAAAATATTTTAAAATTTGGGTGAATTTTTTTTTTTAAATAAAATTGGAGCAATGAAGATCAAAGCATTTATATGGGTTTGAAGACAGCTGGGTATAATACAATTATATTATTGAAGGAAGCGTCCCATAATCTAGGTTTAGGTGATCATTTTTTAAATCTCGTCTGTAGCATTCCAAGGACACTTTTATCCGCAGTGATATTCTTTTTGCTCCGAAATATGCGGGATTCCGAAACTTTTGATTTTTATTATGTTTCGTTCCAGACCTTCGTTTAGTAGTGAAGCTTAATGTCACAGATATTCACAAAATGTTTATACAATGAAAAGGAGTTGAACTTCTTTGTTCGGTTTACTTTTTTTTATCAGAAAGTTCGATTTCTCCCACACCCGAGTAACTTAGTGTTCATATATATTTTTTTAGGTTTGTTGGCCGATGATTGGATGCTTCTGATATTTGATATTTTTAATTGTTACTATTTTTTTAATTATGTCGAGAAAACTCAAATTATCTATGTGTAGATTATTATATAATATATTCATTGTTAAGTTTTAGCTTTTTTTTTTGCATATAAATAGGGGCAAATAATGAATTCAAAAATTAAATAGGATCGGAATTTGATATTCATTCATTTAAACAACATTTGTAATTTTGTATGTCAATTAGTAATTAATAACCTTTGCATCCAAAATATTTTTAATATAATTTTGATTTCTTGAGTCTTTTAAAAGCAAAATACACGAAAGGATAACTGCTTACTCACATAAAATACTGAAATACTAGAAATTTCTTACATCTTAGGTTCAACAATTACTTCATATTTTATAAAAAACGAAGATCAACGAAGACTAAATGATTAAAGGAAATAAATCAGCTAGACACACAATCAATCATTGTTGAGAATCCATTAACCTGAAAACCCAGATTAAAATATTAAACACCGATCTTAAACACGATTATTAATATTGTAATTTTTAAATACTTGCATAAACTTCTGTAAAATTAAAAATTTAATAACATATTGCAAAATAAAGACTACTTCCTTAACAGGAGATTTATTTTATATTTAAAATATCTTTATCTGTTCCTTTAATCCAAAAAAATTTCAAACTACAAATCCTTAAGCAATCCTTTGAAAAAAAAACCCGAAAAAATTTAAATTTAAAAAAATGTTTTTATTAAAGAAAATTCATTTTATTTATTCTGAATGTTATTTTGTTTTTTGTTTTTTTTTTTTTTCCCCCATTATCGAATCAAATTGATAAGCACCATTAAATAAAATTTTCTTTTGGCATTTAAAAATTTTTTAATCCAAAAAAACAAAAAATAATAAAAACAAAATAAAATACAAATAAACGAAGGAAATATTTTTGCTTTTTTTTTTAAATTTCGTTTGTTTTTCGGATTTTCCATTTTCTGTTCAAATTTTTTTTCTTTAATCCTTTTTTAAGAATTTAATACCTACACAATAAAAAAAAAAAATTTGGAAAATATTGTTTTATTTTGAATTTATCGAAAAATTAAAGTAGAAACTTAAACTTAAAAATAAATTTGAATTGAACGCTAAAAAAAGCGCTAAAACAAGCAAAACAAAAGAACAACATTTAAACAATTCGTCAGGATAACAACGAAATAACAAAAGCAAATAACAAACAAAAAAAAAAATTAAATAACTAAAAAAAAACAGAAAAACAAAACAACATAAAGAAAAATGAAAAATAAAACAAAAAAAAAAGAAAAATATTTTGATGTTTTAAATTTCGCTAAGAGCTAAAAAATTCATTTTTTCCTTGTTATGTACCCTACGTCCTTGTTATTTTTTTCTTTTGTTTTTGTTTTTTTTTTTTTTCTCAACTTTTTTGGTATTTATTTTTACTGTTATGTTTATCTTGACACGCGACATGGCACTCGTTAAATTTTATATATTTTGTTAATTTAGGCCCGTTCTTTCTCGAAATTACTATTTTAGAAAAGAAATTTAAAAAGTTCAATTGCTTTAAATAAAATTGCATATTTTTAGGCTATTAGAAATTTAATTTCTTTACAATTTGTAATTAGAAATGTTTACAATATGTAAGAGATATTTTTAAAATATATAAATCAAAATAAATTAAATGAGTATATTATGTACATTAAAGGGTCTCAGTGGTGTAACTGGTAAAAATTTAGCTTATTAATCGAGAAAGTGCGTGTTCGATTCCTGTACAATACATAACAAATTGCTTTTGTTAACAAATATAATTCAAAAATATAAAATAAATAATATTACTTATAAATCAATAGAAAATATTTAAAGTGGGATACAAAACGGATCGCAAGGCACAGATTTTAGGATGATACAATATACTATCCCGCATAGAAAACAACAACATGGTTATTGGAATTTCAAAATAGCTAAATAGAAAATATTTTTTTTAAATTTCTTAATATCAATTTTTAAAAACTGAAATATGAGAAAAAAACTAAATTTTAAGAACTTCTACTTTAACTTGTACTAAGTATCCTTTTCGTTCAGAGCTTCTTTATTTTTATTATACAATTTTAAAAAACCTAAATTTTAAATGAAATTCGCGGAACTTTTAAAAATGCTTCTTTGATTGTAAAGGATAAATCCGTTTAAGACCAATTTAGATATATGGATTAGATCGCATTGAAATTTAAGAGTTATTAAATTTTGGAAATTTTCTTTGTCGATTACTTTAGACGGTTGTATATCACAAAAAATAATTTTGGAATAATTTTTAGGCTTCCTTCGATTTTGGTTGAAATCAAACGACTTTTTCGATTTGGTGGTCTAATACATCACGTTTTTGTATTGAAGTTGAAAATATTACTAAAATAATTATTGATTAATTAACAAACTTCAGAATTAACAGAATTAATCAATAACAAACTTTTGCTATTTTTGAAAACTTAATATTATCAGACTGATAATAGAAAATAATGTATTTAAATTCTGGCAACGCATTCTTACTAATCTTCTAGATTTACTCTGCTTTTCTTCTGAATTAAAGTTCAAAAATAGTATTGATAAATTTTTAGTAGTGGAAAATTCTTTCTTTAACTAAAGAATACGAACCTCCAAATTACCAAAAGTATCATTCAAATTTTAAAAGTTGTAAAATAATAAAAAAAAAAAAACAAAATTACACAATTACACAATTATTGCAATTTTATAACTGTCTACCAAAAAAAAACTCATAGTTTTAGTTACAAACTTCTTTGTAATATTTTGGTTATAGAATTTGTTAACAAAATTTTTAAAAATTATTTTTACACTTATGGTTTTAAAATAAACTTTATAATACATTTAGTAAATGGTTTTCCCATTTTTTACAAACAACTGTTACTATTTAAAAAGAGATTTAAATATTAAAGTATTTTATATTAAAAAACTTTAATAGGGATCCCCTCAAAGTTTTTGATGAATTTTTAGGGAAAATATTGTACTAATGATATGGAAGATTACTAAATTATAAAAGATCCAACTTTTCTTCTTCCAATTAATCAGAACTTTAATTAAAATCTCTATCAAAATGAAAGGGGGCATAATATACATTTATAAAGAAGGAGCCTAAATGTAATATTATTTCTTATTTGCTATAAACCTTAAGCTTAAAACAGTTTTAGAATAATTGCCCTAAATTTTACTTTTAGTGCACTAATTTTTTTTAAACGAAGGGATTTTTAGATTTGCCTAAACTGATTGTATTAGATCTCCCACTTCCAAACATACATATAGAAAAAAATAAGACTCTTGAAAATGTGCCCTCATTTGACCCTCATAATAAGGTCATCGATTAATTTAACTTCATTCAACAATGTTTGTCTCACGTTAAAGAATGTTTGTGCCAAGGTTAAAAAAAATTGACACCGTCGAACAAAAGGAATGCATTACCAAAATAACAAATACCTAATAAACATTTTCATTAAATAACCACTGAGTTTAATAAAATATTGGCCTATTAGGGACCTTTCTCTAGATATCACTTTAATTTACGTTATGAATATATAAAATAATCCAATATTTTACTAAGTAAATTTTACTCCATTCAAAAACAAATAAATTTTCTTATATAAATTTTCATCTGACTTAAATATCAATTTATTTGAGAACTTTCCATGAAAAGTTATATGAACAATTCAACTAATCACTAATACTTTCTAATAATTCTATTATGTATAAATATTTATATAACATGAAAATATTATATAGTTTTATTTTATCTAAATACAAATATTATATTTAAACACATATTTTATATTATTATCAAGTACATATTCAATATTGAAATTTTATCTGCGTTATAAGTGGTAATATTAGTAATTTTACACGTGATTAAACACATTGCAATCGATTAAATTTCATATGTTGTAATAAAAAAAAAATTCAAAGAAGAACTTCAGTATATAAATATAATATTTTAGTTATATAAACCATGTGTTAAATTATTTTTTTAAATTTCATTTATACATTAATGGATTTGTTTTGGAAGTTACCCAATATAAATGTACAAGGTTTAACGTAACACAATTTTCCAAGAGAATAACTTTGAGGCAGACCTTAAAATAACATTTGAGCTTTGGAGCAGACCTTGACTAATTTCATCAAATTTTATTTTGCAACATCTGTTTGTCTGGGGATCAATATTAGAAAGCTAGAAGAAGAAGCTTTTGGAAAAGAGATTCGAACTGGATTTTAAGGGCTATAAAAATTCTATGGAGTAGCGAAGAGCATTTGCAACACTTCTTATATGTTGGAAAACTTTGAATGGACACATTAGTTCCATTATTTATTTGGTCAATTGTTGGCGTTAACTAGGTATGAACAATGAGGTTAATAATTTAACTATGCAATAATTAGTAAGTCGTGGAGTAAGAGTTGAAATTAATCTTAAATCTTTTGTAAGAAGATATGTTCTATATTTTGCTTCGTAGCGAAATCGCAGCGCATTTTTAAACAGAAGAACCCATAATATATGTTTGTTTTAAATTATTTTAAGAAGATTTGTGGAAAGCTTATTGGCCACATAGAATTACTAGACTTCAACAAACTAAAACCAACCCACCTTTCGCTTTTTAAAACGAAACATGGAATGGACCATAAATTAATATGAATTATTTGGTTTTTATGATCGGGATTGGGAAATGAAATTATGAATTGGATTTGGGAAATATACATTAAGTTGAAAAACAGCAAAGTTTTGAGGGATATCATGAAGATTTGTGTAAATATTTTTCTTAAAAAAAAGAAAGAACTTTTAAGTACAAAAAATGTATAACAAATGAAGATCCATAACCTGTGCTTAACCATTTTACTAATTCGACAGTGTAGGAATAAGAATTGGTTTACATTGGAAAATTTTTTAAAGGAGTTATTAATTGTTTAATTTTTTTTAAACAAGTGTTCATCTCTACTTGGTATTTATAAAAAATTTTCCCATTTGGTCCAATGTCGGCTTAGTAAATTTTTGGAAGATTTCGAGCATTTCAAACTATGCCAACAATGTTTGTTCCAGCTGAGCAGATCAGTATTCTATTTAATCACAATGTAATGGTAATAAAAATCCTATGGTGACATGTCATATAACTCCTTTTTTTCATGGGACTTATATCACACTTTAAATTTTAATAAGTGTCATAAGTCCCTTAAGGAATTATGACGCAGAGTAGAGTGTGATAATTCGCTAAGAGAGTTATAACAAAAGGAGTTATTACATGCCACCAATCCGATATTGTAAAATTTTTAATTTATAAATATTGTATAAAATTAAATTTAAAACGTTTTGAAACTGTATTCGAATTTATTTTTTAAAATTAAATTTCCTCAAAAAAAACTGAAATTAATCGGAAAATTGAAAAAAAATAAGAGGAAAGTATTTTTGAAATAAGTTTAATTTTGATCTTATGTCCAATTTCATCATTTATTTTATACATGCAAAAAAAAAAAAAATATATTTAATTCTATGGTCTCATAATAGCCATTTACAACCACGTAATTTTCGCATTTACTTCCCTTTATTTTTTTGGTGGTATTTTTTTGTTTTGTTTTTTGCTACCCTCATTTTTTGTATAATTCGTAACTTAATACAATCAAAAAAACAACAACAACAATATAACACACTAAAAAAAAAAAAACAAAAACAATACAAAAAAAAAATATAAGAAAAAATCTCAACAAAATGAGAAGTTTTTCAGTGGCTTTGATTCTGTTTCAATCGATGATGGTAATAAATTAACAAGTTTGTGTGGTATTAGTATAAGAAAAAAATAATATAAATAAAAAGTTCGAAACAAGGACTATGTGTATCAGAAATTTGGTCCTTTCGATTTTTATTTTATATAATATATATATTATATTAATTATATATATATATTTTAAGTTTTATAGAGAAACATTTTACGCTTCATATATTACAATCGGATAGAATGAAAAAAAAACCTACATATTAAAGTAAAAAGTAGATCCGTAGATTTATATGGGAGGTGTGCTTGCATATATATACATACACATATATGTTTTTTTACACATGTTTATAAATTTTAATGTAAATGTATAAGAGATTAAAAGTTACAGTAGTTATTTTTTTATATTGGTATTTATTGCTTGATGGCATAATGTTTATCCTTTTATATATATTTAATATATATATATATATATATATATTTTTTTAAGGATTATGTTTTTTTTTATTTTGTGAATTTTGCTTTTTTTTTTGTTCATGTGATAATTTTTAAAGTATTACAGTTTTTTAATCAGGATCTATATAAACTACTTTTCCTATTATGGTTTTTAATAGAATCAATGGTTTATAAATATTATTGCAGATTGTTTTTTTATATAATATTATTTAAAAAAAAAGTGGAGGAAGAGTGTAGTACAGTATGCTGTGTCAACTCTGGGATACCCGTATAACCGTAATATCGACATTATATCATCCTATTGATATTTAATTCCTTTTGACGCAATTTTAAATGTAAAACTTATTAGGCTTTCTGTTATGTACAAAAGAAAATATAAGTTTAAAGGCAGTTCTTCGAACCTCTTCCAGTACACCAACTTTATTTTATTCAGATGTTGCCTTTAAAGTTAATACTATTGATGGGAGGTACTCGAACCCGTGCAACAAACTGGTTGGATTTCGATTGCATAAAAAAAATTTTTGAAAATTTCAAAATTCTAACTCCTCTATTTTTTGGCAGACGGAAGAACCGACATACAAAGAAAGATCGATTTACTTTTCGATTCTGAACCGATCCATACCTTTGTGTCTATCCTCCTTCTCCGCGTCACAAACGTAATGGCAAATTTAGTATACTCTTTTGACCTATAGTCACTTAGGTATATATTGTGTTGAATTTTACAAAACTTAAGTAAGAAAAGAGAGGATATATTTAAAAGGTATTGAAGATTAAGTAATGGACAAATTGCTTTTTTATAAATGATAAATCTAATTGTTTGTGTCTGATTTAATTTTGATATAGAATTCAGCAGTTGATTTCGAAAAACTGGGTTTATAATTTTAAAGGGAGATTTTTTTTCACTTTTATTGTAAAAAGTCCCTCAAACAGAAAGAGAAATATGAAGGACTTTTCCGAAATAATATTTTTGGAAAAGTCAAAAAAATACAATTTTTATGAAATTCCCCATAAGAGAGGACAAATTTTTTCCAAATAACGAGACTTTTTCATTTTTACTTTTGGCAAAAATTTTCTTAAATTTAAATAAGAAGCAAATCGAAATTTTGCATTTTTGAAGAAATACAGATTTTCCCATTTCCGCAATATTAAATGAGGCATTAGAAAGCTCTTTACACTTTTTTTAAGTCAAAATTTAGGCAGTATTTAGGATTTGGATATAAAATTAAGGTTCCAATTAAGTTTTAGCGGAGGTTTAAGAGCAGCAGCCCATTTGCTACAATAAAGATATATAAACCATATTTGTTTTACATTCTTGTGATTTATAATTGTTTATTCTTCACATATTAAAAATGTCCCAAAGTTTCATACAAATTTTGGTGAGTATTTTCATTTTTGGTTTTGGGCACTTTTTTCATTCAGTTCGTGTAATCATTTCGTTCAAAATTTAAAGAATTATAATATTATTTCTGTTAATAATACTCTGGATTTAGATTTTAAGTTGAATCTGAATTGCTATTAATTATTATTATCCACATATTATTTAAGTTTCATAATAGGGTTTAAAGTTTGCTAAAGCAGTTACCTTTTAATGCAATTCAACTGTTAAATCATCTCACATCATCTATTTTAAACTGCTTCAAAACTATTTAAGCCACATATTACACAGACTACTTGAAAGTTTTTCCATTTACTTGAGAAGTTGCCAAAATTTCTATCAACATTATGATCTATATCCATAAAAATTTTATGACAAAATAAAATATAATATGCTTAGTGTTTATTCAATCTTGGATCAAGGAATGCACTACAAATGAATTAATTCCTTATAAATTTTCAAATCAATTCTTAATAAAAATATTCTATCCTTCTTCAATCTTTAATACACTGCCAAATTACTATTTGCAAGTATTTTAAAAGTTAATCCCACTATGATGTTTTTTCCATTGACTTTGGTAAAGAAGCCTTACCAAAAAAAATCCTTACAAAAACAAGGTGTTATGATTTTCTAAGTATCTTTTGAAGATTTCCACTTCCAAAAAACATTATTAATAATTCTGCAAATGATCATTAAATTACTTTTAAAACTTAATTCTTTCCTTATTGCCTTGCACCATTTTAAAAAAAATTTTATTTGGCTATCTACGATATATTTTTAAGTACAATGGTTTTGTATTTAATTTATAATTAAATTCTAACCATAAAATGTTAAATTAAATACACTTTATGATACATTTTTAATACATTTGTTTGTTGTTTTAATGTTTAAAATAGAAAAAAAAATTTTAAAATAAACTTTCATTGCTGGTTTTCATTAAAAATTTTTTTTTAAAGTACCTTAAAAGTTTTTCTTTTAAATTTTCTCTTAAAATATATATATATTTAAGTTCTTTAAGAATTAAGTACCAATTTTACCAAAAAAATAAAATAATAAGCTAAAATAAACTTAAAATAATTTTCACTCTTGGATTGTTACATTTCCATCTTAGTTAAAAAAGAAAAAAAACAACAATAGTAAAATTGAATTTCTGTGACCATTAAAATAAAAACAACAAAAAATAAATGAAAATTTCTGTAAAAATATTTACTTTCATATCCTTAAAAATAAAGTAACATCCTTGAAGATCTAATTCATCGTCCTGTGACTCTACTCTACCTTTTTTCTCTTGGTTTTAATTTTGTTTTTTTTTTTTTTTTTGTTAAGTAATTCAATAGAAAATTCGATGAACCGTTTAAAAATTGTATATATATATTATACATTGTAAAATATATATGTATATGTGAAAGATAGTCCGTCTTTCGTCCCGTCGAACTTTTAAAAAACACTGAAATTCAAATCATTGATTGCGATGGCGAATGGCGACGACGACGAATATAACAATGACTATATCTACAATGACGATGAAAACTTCAAAATAATACAGGAAAAAAAAAAATAAAATAAAAAAAAATTTCCCAAAGATGATGAAAAATTTATTTAGTCATTGTGTAATGATTTTATTGTACCGTATACACCAGATATTTTCTGAGTCAATAAAACATTTGAAGAATTTTAAGTATTTCCCATTTCCACCAAAATACAAAAATACAAAAAAAATTGAAAACAAAATAATAGAAACAGTAACAGAATTAAAATGAAAAACAAAATCTTAAAGTAAAAAATTTACCGTTATTATGATAACCGTAACATAATTTTAAAAAATTAATGCAAGTTTAATCTTAAATCTAGAACTCTAACATTACTCAGAGCTCGTTCCTTTTTAATAATGTACTTGCATTTATTTTCAGGCCCGAAGATTCGTAAAAATTTTGACCAATTGACCTATATAATCCCAGATAATTAAGTTAACTCACCTTAGATGATTGATAACGATTAGATCGACCTACATAAATCCATGCTAAAATATATCGTAAATATATAAAATAAGATTATATAAAAATATAATATATAACTCCTGTGTAAGAAAGTAGTAAATGACGCACTAAATTTGCAATTTGTGTATTCACAATCTTGTGCAATAGGTACAGCTGAGTAATCAATGGCTTAGTGAATACATCTAACAAATTAAAAAAAAACTGTTTAAATGGAATCCTAGTTAAAATGACTTGGTGAATAATTTATACTAAGGTGTGAAAAAGGATTTAAAAAGAATCATTCTATATTCTGCTATTCAAGCTTTTCTCAACCTCCACTCTCAAACTGATCATTTGCATTAAAATCCTAGTTATTAAGTGAGATTTGCAATTAGTTGAAATTCAATCATACGCTGATAAACCATGTGTACCAACTCTTGGTAACTTTTCATGCTTTTAATTTGTTCAAAAAACACCTAATCCTTATACAACGATGCCTAACCTCTGCTCCTAGATCTCGCACCATATTTTAATACCTAAAAACGTAATATCTCAGAAAATTTGTTCAATTAAATACGGTACTTTCTTTTGTCTGAGTTACGGACACTAAATGCATTATCCACAAAACTCTCCTTCGCCTGAGCTACGAACGCTCTTATTATCCCAAATAAACCGTATACACAACCAACAACCGGACATTTAATTTAAATTCAACTCCTTTAACAGTTTAATAAATAAATTTAATTTTTATAAAATGTTTTTAGCTAAAAATTAAAAACCAGGGAAAAAGAAAAAAAAATTAATATATTCTATATAATATTTATGTATACAATATGTATAGTTATAAATTGTGGCTGGAAAATAGAATGAGAAAAATTTTGAAAAAAAAAAACAAAACAAATAACAAAAGAAAAACAAAAATGAAAAATAAATATTTTCTCTATTGTTATAAATTGATAAACAAAGCTTTAATGGAATAAAAATGTTCTTCAAAATTAAAATTAGGTCTTTTATGGTATTGATATTTAATACACACTAATGCATATTTATATTATAATATAAAAAACAAAAATAACAGAATTGAAATAACATAAAGGAAATACTCGTAATGTAAATTTTACCAAAATTAATTATAGCCATATTTATAGAAAACACACAACTTTATTTATATCAAAATTATAAAACAATTTTTACTTAGTCAAATATTGAAATAAGGTGTTAGAGTTAGTGACCGGATAGTTTGTGAGATAATTTTAATTAAATTGGAATAAGCTTCTTAAATAAGTACCAGTGAGGCGACTTTTCCTTAAATTGGACTAAGCCTCTCAAATAAGTACCAGTGAGGCGAATTTTATTTAAATTGGACTAAGCTTCTCTAACAAGTACCAGAGAGGCGAAGCGCTCAAAATTCGAACAATTTCCCAACTCAAGTTATAATATTAATAAACAAATATTCGAGTCACGACTGCGAATTTTATTACCGTGTAAGCCGATTAATTTACTTGTATATGATAATGTTTAATATAATTAAATCAGCTGCGTTTAAAAATGTGCTGAAACTATTATACAATACAATGTGAAGAAACTGTGAAGAGCAGTGTTTTAATCTGGTTTTGCTTCATCTGCTATCTGTTACAGGAACTACTGTTATATTTGCTAATTTGACAATCACGGTATGGAATTAAAAGCAGTTGTAGTTTTATACAAACACATTAGTAGATAAATTCTTAAATTTTATTAGAACAAGGATTTGAATTTCTTTTCAAAGGGGTTCCATTAATTATTTTCAAAATGTCAAATCATATTATAAAATCTAGAATTTAAAACAATTATAATTACAATTTATAGATATTATATTATAGGAAATAATCTTAAATTTCATTAATAATTGGTCTATATTAAACATTGATTAACCAATGTTTACCTTTTTTTGGGTTATAAAGATCTTACTAAAGATTTAACAGTCTTTATATATACTCTAACAACAACAGCTGATTTATAACATTTATCACTTATTAAAAGTCACAATAAAAGTCATAAAACTTTGATTGTATTTAAAAATGTAAACTCATCTCAACGAAAATTTTACATAGATTTGTTTAACTAAAAATGTTAAATACAATTCCACAGTCTACACTATTAAAACCAGGAATAGTTTACTACCACATCACATCCCTAATATAAATCATTTCACCATTTTATAATTCTTTTCTAATCTAAAATTTTAATTTAATTTCGAAAAACTGTTAGTAAAGGTTATCAAATTCAATCCTTTTATTAATTAAAAAAGTATTCAGTACTCACTAGCATTAATTACAACCTTATTCAATTGAAAATACATTCGATTACCGATTCATAATAATTATTTATTTAATTTCAGGTGGTGAAAATTTCAAAGATCCACTATTTTTATCAAAACAAAAAAAAAAAACAAAAACAAAAAAAAACCAGAAAAAAACACAAATAGCAAAATAAAATAAAGTAATTTATTGAGAGTAAAAGAGATAAAAGATACCCATAAATAAGAAATGGTTATAGTGATAAATTTCATTTGATGAGAGAATCGTGATTATTTTTCAAGAATTGTACTCATTCACTCTGTACTTACTCCCGTTTCAATTTTAATTTTTTATTTTTGTTTTTTTTTCTCTTCTTTTGTTTTTTTTTTTTGCTTTTGTTGTTTTTCTTTTTTTATAATTCGCTATT